>CAJHNH020002869.1:0-91127 GCA_905116865.2 Candidula unifasciata | reverse complement strand
AAATTTGTACAGACCAGATGGTACTCTATGGATGATACATTCAATATTCTTTTGAAGCCGGAGTGCATCTGCCTGAGAGACGAGGAACCAACAGTCTGCATACAAACAAGCCAGATCTGTAAAACGGATGTGTGTGCAACACTCAGGCTCTGGAACAAGACAAGTCCAGAAGTGGATTCAGAAATGTCCAGCAAAGTTTACAGCCGGTGAACCCGAAGAAGATGAGAAATAAGTTAACAGAATCAAATTAACAATTGGTTTCTCTTAAATGGGAGTCGCCATGCCGGAGTGGCTAGACGCTCGCTGCGGATTGGAAAGTCATGGGTTCGCTTACTGGCTGAAACGGACTGTTTTCAAAAATGACCTTGGCTCCCAGGTCAACCCAGCCTTGAGTGGGTACCGGGGGCAGTCTCGGGAAATAAAGACGGCCGGCGTGATGCTGATCACATCACCCATCGTGTGCCGATTGGTCTATAAAATATAGGTCTAGCCCTATATGCCCTATACGCCTAAAGGCATGGAAAAGGGTCCTTTACTTTACTTTCTCTTAAAACTTGATTATTACCCTTAAACCCAAAATAGGAATTGCCAACGAGAGACAGACGTCTGCAGACAAAGCCACTGACATGGACAAGACACGCTGACAATACCTCCAGAGGAAGAAGTGGTTGTAGTAGTTAATGTTGTGTTGAAGAGACAAGAGGAAGCAGAGCTCTTCTGATGACAGGAAGAAGAATCTAGCTCTTCGAACTGGGAGGACGGTTTCTCTTCTCTGCCTGCAGCTTGAGATAAATCATGGGAAGAGGTTAAAGGAGTTGTGGATCTGGCTTCAAGTTCCTGTTTTTCTTTCTTTGCTCTTTTCATCTCCTCCCATTCTACCATAGTATATACTTTTTTGGTTTCTTGGTAAGGCCCCCATAGCAAATACTGGTTAACTTCACTCTCAGGGTCTTCGTATTCTGAAAACCGAAATGGTTCTTTCTTGGATTTCACCTGATAATCTGAGACGGGCTGTCGTTGATGGGAAACACCACTACCGATGTGCTGGACTGCCAGCTTCTTCTGATGTTGCTGCTTATGATGGACCCCATGGCTTTCCTTGGAAGAGTGACCTTTTGATGCTTGAATTTGATGACTAAGTGTTTTCGTCTTCTCTTGACCAGGTCTGGATATGATGACACTTGACTCTGAAGCAATGCTTAGGATGTCATGAGAGTCCGGGTGAGATACTGCCAAGTGTGCAATCTCTTTAGAAAACTGCATGCTCCATGCTATGGACTCATCAGTGATTTGATTTACACTATCAGTCAGATGAAGATTCCCTGTTACATGTTCAGTAATACTGTCTTTACTTTGGTTTGAGTCTAAAGAGTCAGTTGATAACTGCATTATGTCTCTGCTTTGATTGTCTTTATACTGTACACTCAGTCTTGGATGTTCTTCGTCAGAAGGTTCACCAAACTCACAGGAATCATCCGACTGACCAACATGGTCATGTTGTTCTAAAAGGGAATCAGTATCGAATCCTGTTGCAGTCTGAAGACTTCAGTATCTGCTCCAACATCAGGGAATCTGAAGACAGTTGCATGACGGCTTCCCCTTGCAGCGAGTCTGTATCCACATCCCCAGCAGGTACAGCTGCGGACACTGTCAGATCAGGACCACCAAAAACTACACTGGATATCATTTCCGACAGTTCAGAACTTTCTCCATCCAGAGAATCAGCATCCTCCTCATGCCCAAGTTTAGCTTCCTCACTAAGGGAATCATGTTCAATCCCTTCATTGCTATCCCCACCCAACGAATCTTTTTCATCCAGTTCATCAGCTTCATCAACTTCACTGAAATCCGATGCTTCAAAATGACCACACTCCATTAAAACTCCTGATTCTAAAATGGACACAATCTTCATGGCTTCTTCTTCAAGTTCTGCAGCCAAAATAAAATCCTTCTCACTTTTTTCAAATTCCTTAAGTGATGCACAAGATGAGGCTTGGCTGGCCTTGTTGTAACTGCCGACCGACCCAGCCTGGCATTCCTGCTCAAACCTTTCAAAATCTGCAAGGGAAGAAGCAACTGAGGTAGACACATTCTCTCCTGATTCCCCGGAACTCTTACTCTCAGGAGTCCGCTCTTTTTCCACAGAACTGGCAGAGCTGGATGTGACAAGTGCACGTTCTAGATGTTCAAATTCTGCCAGGGATGATGCAACAGACGTCACTTCTGCTCCTTCCTTCAACTTTGAGAAAGCAGTTGTTTTCCTTTCATCATAAGAACCCCCAAAGCTGTATTTATCTGTATCCCTTCCTACAGAACTCAGGGAGCTGGAAAAGGGGATAGCCTTCTCCAGCTTCTCAAATTCTGCCAATGAAGAGGAGAAAGAAGCATCATCTCTCTCCAGACTTCTCCCGTAATATCGGAAGCTGTATATTCCCGGAGACTGTTGAATATTTGCATCCGGTGAGCTGCTAAAGTGGTCAGACAGACCTGCCTCAGATTCTAAATCCTCTCTTTCAGGCCTTAGACTTGTATCCTCCTCTGAAATCTCTGTTATGACTGACAGGACATTCCCGTCCAAAAACTCAAATTTATCACTACGGCTGGAAGTGTCACTGCGACTGGACACATCACTTTCTTTGTCTTTCTCTTCAGGTGTTATGGGAGATAATTCCTGGGATTTCTCTGAAGAAACATCATCGTCTGTGCTAACTTGGCCATTCTCTGTGTCATCCTCACTCTCTTCAACCCTCTGTTTTTCATCTAAGAAAGATGTCTGCATTTCAGAAGCAAACGAAGATGTCATTGATGCTATTTCTGCGAGCCTGTTTTCATCAGGGCCACAATTGTCATCATCATCCTCAGCTTCAGCAGCTACCACAGTAGCAAAACTATCCACACTGGAGGAATCTCCAACATCATCAGGACTGAGTGTGGCTTCAACTGTCCCATCACCTTCCCAGATGTAAGAAGGTTCCATTCCTGAGCTCACAAATCCCTGCTCACTTCTAGAATCACCTGTTTCTTCTGGCTCCACAAATATTACAGTTGGTTCTGGGTAGTTCTCTTTGTGAGAACCATGCTCTCTCGCAGAGACAAGCATTTCTTCTTTAACTTCTGTAAAGTAGCTCCTGCTTGCTATCAAAGATTCCTTGGCAGAAGATCTTTGTGAAACCTGAAAGACATAGCTGCGGCTCTGTTCAATGCTGCCAGCTGACCAGTGGACAGCGTCCAGCCCCCTTTCCAGATGCCCTTTGTCTTCAGAGAAGCCCTCACTGTGTGAAGAGTGTTCCATGCTGACACTGTGTTCTTCCTGTGAAGATTCAACAGAATCGCTCTCAGTACTATCTCCAACATTCTGTTTAAAATGCCTGATCTCACTTCTTCTGAAAGACTCCAAGGTCATATCTTGAAAGTCCACACTGCCATCTCTGTCTGAATCTTCACTCATCTGTTCAGCAATCAACTCTTTGAGACTAGTACCATGCATTCGTATCCCCACATCTGACTGAAATCCCCTGAGTAGTTCATCTTCTGTCAGGTCCTCGGGAGTTGCTGCAACGGAAGACACTTTCACTTTTACATCTTCAAGAACTGAATCCACAAGGGTAATGGCTGTTTTCTTCAAGCCATCGGTGTCCTCCATGTCGGCTTTTTTGAAAGTGTCATTCTCTGGAAAATATGAGGCAGAACCCGAGGGTGAAAATTCTTTTGCCTGGAGAAGTATCTCTTGACTGCTGACATAGCTCGGCTTCACATTAACAGATCCAGATGGGAGGAGTGTATCAATAAATTCCGGTGGAGAGTCTGTGGTTGAAGGCACAGTGCCAGTTGGATACATAATGTGGAGTGGATCTTTCATACTCTGATTCCCTGCTTTCATATATGTCTGAATAATGTAGTTCTTCTTCAGCTTTTCCATAATGTTTTGCACCAATTATTTCTTCTTTTTTCCATTTATCAACCCTTTTTTCTTCTTCTCTTTCTTCTATACCTTCTTCTTCTTCTTCAATGCTTTCTTCACATTCATCTCCAATGCTTCTTTCTTCAACATTTTTTTCACATTCACCTTCAACCTGTCCTTCTTCAAGCGCTTCTTCATATTCATCTTCAACTTTTTCTTCATAATCCATTTCATCTTTTACTTCCTCTTCTTCTTCTTCAACAATGCTTTCTTCATATTCATCTTCAGTGTTTCTTTCATCTTTAACACTTTCTTCATATTCATCTTTAACACTTTTTGCACATTCATCTTCAACTTTTCCTTCTTCAACACTTTTTGCATATTCATCTTCAACTTTTCCTTCAACACTTTCTTCACATTTCATCTTCAGCTTGTCCTTCTTCTTCGACATCTTCTTCATATTCATCTTCTTCTTCATTTCTTTCTTCATATTCATCTTCAATTTTTCTTTCAAATTCATCATCAATTTCTCCTTCTGCTTTCTCATTACTTTCTTCATACTCATCTTCAATCTCACCTTCATCTTCAATCTCACCTTCATCTTCAACACTTTCTTCATATTCACTAACAATTTCTTCTTCCTCTTTATTTTCTTCATATTCTTCTTCTTTGCTTTCTCCATACCCACCTTGAACATTTTCTTCATCTGTTTCTGCATTTTCTTCAGCGACTCTTTCAAATTCATCTTCAGTCACTCTATTTTCAAGGCCTGTTTCTTCATCTTCAGTCATTCTATTTTCAAGGCCTGTTTCTTCATCTTCAGTCACTCTGTTTTCAAGGCCTGTTTCTTCATATTCAGTCACTCTGTTTCCAAAGCCTGTTTCTTCATCTTCAGTCACTCTGTTTTCAAGGCCTGTTTCTTCATATTCAGAAAATTCTTTTTCATTTTCTTCAATCCTTTCCACACTTCCAATTTCTTCTTTACCTTCTTCCTCAACATTCTCTTCTTGTTTTTCTGTAACCCCTTCCTCCACATTTGCTTCCAAGTCAGCATCTCCTTCATCTGCTATCTCTTCATTCTCTTGAGCAATCTTTTCATCTTCACATTTTATGTCATTCCCTTGTTCTGTATCTTCAAATTCTTCATCATGTTGTGACCCCAACCCTTTCAATGTGACAACACCTTCTGTCTGTATCTGAGTCCCCATTCCTTCTTCAGATTCTTGATCTTGAGCATCTCTCATACCACATTCATCAGCCAAGTCTAGTTCTTCCAAACTGCTTGCTTGAACAGCATCTTTAAAGTTAAACTTTAAATCTCCAGAGACAAAGTGTAGCTCCTGTGTTGAACTTTTTTCTGTTTCCATCACTCGATTATCTTTCTGCAAACATTTCTGATATTCTTGATGAACGTGTTTCTCTGGTAGCAGTTGACTTTTTACAACACTTCTAGAATCCGCCTGCTCTGTATTCTCACAGACTTCCTTGGAGACACCCTGACTTAGAACATCCTCTTTGTCATGGTCTTCAGCATATCTGCACACAGAGATCACATTTTCAAATTCTGAACTGATTTTGGTGACAGTTGATGAACTGATGTTTTCGTCCTCTGTGCCTGGAAGTTCCCTCGAAGCAACAAATGCTACTGATGTCTTCATTTGCCCCTGAAACTGCAGCTGACTTGCAGGAACACTTGTTGGTTGAATAGATTCTTCTATGGCAGGATGGTCATTTTCATCATCATCTTTTGGTTGTTGGATATCAGGTTTGGCCTGAGACATGTTCCAGATGGATGGCTGCATGATATCTTCACCACCTTCTCCAAAAATGTCCAGCTGACTTGTAGGAACATGTGTAGGTTGAACAGATTCTTCTATGACAGGATGGTCATTTTCATCATCATCTTTTGGTTGCTGGATGTCAGGTTTTGCCTGAGTCATGTTCCAGATGGATGGTTGCATGATATCATCATCTTCTTTCACAGCAGCGTGAAGTTGAGGAGTTAATGGTTCAGGTCCTGATGAGGTAACCCAAAACTGCCCCTTGACATATGCCGTACTCTCACTATCTTTGGAGGGATCCATAATTTCTTCATGCTCCAACTGGTCATCTTCAACAGACAGAAGGACCTCAGTGTGCATCTTGTTTTTCACATCTAATCTGAGTTGTATAGAATCCTGTGATTTTACATAAAAACTCTCAGTGACACTTTCCTGCTCAGTCAAATCTTGCAGGTTGTCACTGTATTTGGGCTGCTGGAACTCATCTTCTGCACTACTATCTTCATCCAGCTGTAACACATGAGTGGACTCAGAATGACAAGCATCCATCTCTGTTTCTGAGTGGCTCTGGAAGACTTCACGCTCTGTCTGTGACCCTTCCATGATTCTACGAGCTGACAATGCATCCACTACAAACACGTCATCCTCAGGACTGGACAACAGAGACTTGCCAGTTAGATCTATGGGTCCTTGTGTCTCGACTGTGTCTGATGAAAGGTCAAAAGCACTGATGACACGACAGATGCCACTATCCAAGTCATAAGACGCCGCTAGAAGTGTTGGTTCTATTGACAGCTCAGAGGACGATGATGAGGATAATATCTTGAATCCATCGACAGACTGCTGGGACACGCGAGTAATCAAATTGTCCGTCTGAAAAGCTGACTGAAAAGTAACTTTCTTTTCTGTTGCCGGCTCTGGTTTGGCATTCACTTCCCCACCAGTTTCACCAATGTTCTCTTTGACAGCTGATACTTCTTCTTCTACAGACTCTCTCTTTGATACTTTGGACACCTCATCTATTTTATTTTTGCCAACAGATTTCTCAGAGCTATAAATAGGTAATGTGAAATGCAGGGAAGATGCCGGAGTTGACGGCACCACTCGCTCTACAGCTGCATCTTCTCTAGCGTCCAGTCTGGAGGATGTTACTAACAACAATTCTTCATCAGTGCATTCACCAACAAGCCCCGGATGTCCTCTCAGGGAATCCTGAAGCACTGCCATTGCCATCTCGTCCTTGTCACTGAAGTCAAACCTCTCCTCCAACACTCTTTCATCTGCAGGGCTGAAGGAAAACATGGTGCCACCTCCAGCTCTGTCAAGTGAGGACACTGATGACTGTGCCCCAATAACTGCATCAGTAGCTGTGATATGCTCACCAGCATTTGCTTCTAGAATCTCTTCCCCTGCTTTCTCACCAACATAAAATATTCCCATATCAACTGTTCTGGCATGCTTAAAGTGCAATCTTTTTTCTTGAAAAGTATATTCGGAATGTTGTTTAATGTCAGAACCTGGAGCTTCTGCAATGAGATCATCCTCCGGGCTTTCACTTCCTTTCTGAATAGAAACTGTTGGAGAATCTTCAGAATCGTGGATGTCATTAGCTTTGGTAACCTCCTCAGTAAACTTCGCTTGCTCAACCTGAGCTGAAACCTTACCATTATCTCTAACCATCAGCTCATCTGTCTCCTTTATGACATGATCATCTTGAAGACGCAGCTCAACCAAATTCAACTCCACTGCTGAATCATCACCTACCTTCAGTGAAACCTCATCCTTATCCATCAGTTCTTCTTCATCAACTCCATGATTGTCCTTTTGGTCATCAACAGTTTTTACATTCTCCTGATTTTGAAGAAAATCAGGAAATCTTGTGCTGAATTCAATGTGTGAGGACTCAAATTCAGCAGACTGTGTGACAACACCACTGTTCAGAACTTCAGCTACAATCTGTCCTGACTCTGTCTCCCCCAGACATTCAGCTTCCGTCAACACATCTCTTCGTCTTTCCTGACTCGTTACCTTGCACTCCTCTGATGCTCTTGATCTGGGAACTGAGAACTGGTCTTGTGCTTCATCCTGTAGTGATTCTTCACTTCCTCTGACCACAAAATCTAGGGAAAGAAGTTTTAGTCTGTAGGGTTTTCTCAGAAGAACAATACAAAATTTAAAAAAAGAGTATAAAGAGTATAACTAAACAAAAAACAAAAACAAACATTTTTGAGATGAATAATGTTGTCTCTGAGTTGTGTAAATGGAAATGACAACACTGTCTTTATGTCCCAACTAATTTTGGTTGTCAACTAGAACCGGTAACACCTACTCTTACTTCTAATATTAACTGTTCATCCCAAAACCAGTACTATTGAAATAAAGTTAACTCAAGGGCCAAACTACTGAAAATGGGGATCGTTATAGACTCAAGCTCCCAAAGCACAAATATCATTAAAAAAAAACAAATGGCAATGATTCGTGGGCCACTTACTAGGCCTCTGGGGGCCAGATACGGTCAATGGGCCGCCAGCTGAATAGTCATTTTAACTCATTAAAGTTGAAAGGCCCTTATCTGTGCAGATATATCGAAGTGACATTCAGAATTCTGAAATCTTATGTGGAACCTGTTGTATTGCAGTGTTAACGAACAAATTAGGGAAAGTTTTTTATCGCACATGAAACAATTGATTTCTAAAATTGGTGGAAGCTGATGCAATTAAGATGCACTGTGTAAACAAAAAAGGATGTGTGGTAAATCTCGACCTCTGTGGCTAATCTTTTACTTCGTTTAGTGAGAAGTGCAGCCTAACTAAAGACCAGTGTAGTAAGAAGAAGATGAGAAGAGTTACTATCATTTATCTGTCCACTTGTTCAGTAATATTTTTCTTTTAAGGTCTTTAAGGCCTGTGATATTATTGTCTTTAACTTCTGTTAATTCTATCTCTTTTGCTAGGTCATCTGACAACCATAAGTACTACCCAACTAACCAAACTGGTTGCATAAAAGAATCTGGGGGGGGGGGGGGGGGGGGGGGTGTCAAGAAATAACACATGAAACAAGCTAGGGTGCAATGCTAATGACAACATAACATTTACAGTGAAGAAAAATATGAAGTAGAAAAAAAAAAGAAGAAGAAGAAATTTTTTTGACTAAAACGAATTCCTAATACCTTAGTCTTTAAGTTATCAAACTGATGTACTTTGGACATATGGAAACCTGTTTTGCTGACACTCTGGAATGTCAAAGAGTTTGCCTTACTTCTTTCTTTCCTTCTCCTCATGATCCCTCTCCATTAGTGTTTAAAAAAAAAACGTGAAACAAATGGACTTTTGTACAGGAACTCTCCAGGACTTGGAGTTTACCAAAAAAAACTCTGGAACAATGGCAACTGTTTAATGGTAATGCCAAAGAAACACAGATCCAGACAATCCCAAGTGAGGTCAAAGATATGAATTGGAAAAAGAGGCAGGATCTGATCAGCACAAAGATGTCAAAGGAAATGGAAGACACCTTGTGCATGAAATTACATGAGGCAAGGGAGATGGCAACTGGCTCTGTGGACACTGTCTTTCTGCAAAAGACCTACTATCATATCTGATGATGATGGCATTACTTTAGAAGTACAGAAATTCAACTTTTTGTTGTTGATAAATTTGCTTATACTTCAGTTTATTCAGCCTGCCCCAGCAATGGTTGAGGGATTATAATGGGCCTCATTTTCGGTGAAACTGGGAAACACCCACTGTCTGCACCAACAAGCAAGCAACCAATTAGAGGTGTTTTCCTTGAAGTCGAAGTAAAATTGTTTGACACTCGAGCAACCAACATTCTGCATACAAATAAGTTAGATCTGTAAAAGGATGTATATGCAAAACTCAAGTCCTGAAACAAGACCAAAGCGTAGAAGTGAACAAACAACCAGAACTTTCTGTTAGAGTTTACAGCTGGTAAACACTAAGAAGATGAAGAATGTGACACAAACGTCCTAACTGTAGTCATTATCTAAAGAGGTTGGATGTCCAATCTACTATCTTCAGGATTAGATGGAGGGCAGCAAGTTTACAAGACCACTCATAGAAACCATAAGGAAAAGACAAATAACAGTAATGGAACATCTGAACAGAAGAGATGAAATAAAGAACAAAATCTTATACTGAGAAGCTCTAGGCAGTCAAGGCAGAGACAGACACTTATGAGAAGTTTAAGCAGCCAGGCAACAAATAATAAATCATGCAACATCAACTTTATTAAATTATCAGGAGAGGGAGGGGGGAGAGAGAGAGAGAGAGAGAGAGAGAGAGAGAGAGAGAGAGAGAGAGAGAGAGAGAGAGAGAGAGAGAGAGAGAGAGAGAGAGACAGACAGACAGACAGACAGACAGTGAGAGAGAGGAGTGGCGGGCCATGATCTCTCAGGTTTGCTTCAGGCTGGGCACACACAAAAACAGTTTTTTATCACATTGTTAACTGCCCCTGTTTACAAAGTACATGCACTGTTTTGGGGGAAACATGTTTAAGCCAAGAATCAGCTTCAGAGGTAGTTAGTGTCCTTTAGATATTTTCTCCAGGTTATGCTGGTGTTTTGGGAAATGAGCATGCAGATAGACTGGCCGGTTCTGCACCACTTGGTGGTAAAATGATGTATGGCAAGCTAGATGTTGCGAGGGCTCTTTGGGAGCAAGTGAACAGTGCAGAGGCACAAATAGATCATTATGGTCTGGGGACAATGGTGCTGCGAGGAGTCTGCCAGGGAATCTGACCGATGCTCAAAACTAAAGGGAAGAGGGAGACGGAAAAACAGTCAAAGAGTTACTGGCACCACCAGAACTGGACCTCTCCACTTGTTGCTGAAGATGTGGATGAAGCACTTAGGAAGTATGTCTCTGTCTGGTTGTAGCCAGCTGTGTCACCCAGTACAGCATTTGATATGACAAGGAAAGACTACAAGATTTTATTTTAACTTATACTGAACTTAAAAGCCACTATTTGAAATGATAAATCATACATATGTAATCGTACATATTGTACGTACAGGCAATTCAACACATATAAGTAATTTGATGTTCTATGCACCTAAAATGTATTCAAATAATGATATTCCTTGTGTGTGTCCTAGTCTTCAAGACTGTTTTACTTAGAAGCATAACAACACAGACATTCATAATTAAAACTGCATAAATAACTACCACAATAAATATATGATACCAATGGTGTGCCACAGTTTGGGTACAAAGTGTAGAATAGAAACAATAAAACACATATTATAAACATTGCCATGTATGTAAATAGCACACTCACCTCGTGTAAAATGTTCCATTAGTTTCCTTTCAACTTTTTCCTGCTGGTTCATCTGAATGTTACTGGTTGAGAAGCCACTTTCAAACTCAGAGTAGCCCCTTCTGCTTTCAGCAAAGCCACTTCTAAAATCGGAACTGGTTTTAAAACTTTCTCCAGAAGTCATCTTAACTGTTTCAAATGCACTGGTATTTTCTTGGCTTTCCTCGAGAATGTGGGAATAAGTTTGTTTTGAGTAGGAATCATTCTGTCTTTGGTCCACAGAGAAGGTTCTTCTCAACTGATCTTCCCTTACTGAATCAGGTATTTCATGATCCTGAGCTGTCATCTTTTCAGTTGGAACTTCTGAAATATCCAGACCTTCTCCAGCAACATCCACCTTCTGTAATCCATGAACTTCTTCTTCATCTTTTTCCAGTTCCTCCTGAAGTGTATCCTCACTCTGCTCCCTTGTCATTACCTCAAGCACTGCGACACAAAGACTCTCCTCAAACTCACTAGCAGAAAGCTGGACTTTCTTCAACTGGCCCATTTCTTCTTGAAAAACATCGAAACTAGTTGGAGGAGAGCTGTGCCCAGCTTCGAAATTAAGAATCCCTTGTAGTCTTCTTCTCCGTGGGATTCAATCACATCCTCTCGCTTGTCCCAAGAAGTCCTTTCTCTCTGAATTGCTTCTCCACTTTCATACCCTTCACTGTTTAATAACTCCTGTCTCAAGCTAAAAGCATATTCCTCTGACAGTCCAGCTTCTTCTACATCAACAATCGCTCCTTCACTCTCAATTTCTTTCAGATAGGCTTGATAAAACTGCTCTTTGCCTTCAGACACATCATCCAGAGGACTCTCCTCATAGAACTGCTCCCTCAGAGAATCTGCACCATCCAAAGGCTGACCACTCTCTGAACTGATGCCTGACAAGGTGTTATTTTCGGTGCCTGTGGTAGATGCCCTGTCTAAGACCAGCATTAGGGCAGCGTCGCTGGAGTACGAGCACTCCGAGTCAGCATCTGTGATGTTCCTGTTTGTGTCCTGGTCAAACTGCATTGGAGATCCTACAATTAAACATCAAATGATGGATAGTAACTAAATATGACAAAGTTCTGACAAAAAGCATTAAACAAATCCTATACTTTTAAACTAAACAAAAATGGGATGTAATGAATAAGCCAATGTCTTCAATCCCATGTGTGGTACTAGGGCCCCATTATGGGGGGAAGGGGGGGATGCTTAACATTCTCTTTACAAGCATGCTTAAGAGTCGACTAATTAAGGGTGTTTCCTTCAAAATCCTAGCATCTGCCTAAGAGGCAAGGAACCAACAGTCTGCATACAAATAAGCCAGATTTTTACATGGATGTGCATGCAAAACTTAAGTTCTGGAACAAGACCAAAGTGGAGAAGTGGAGGAACAGCCAGAATTTTTCGTCAGTTTACAGCTGGTCAACTCTCATCATCATCATATAGCAGGTCCTTTGCAGAACGTCACTCTCATCACGGTCTACCTGAAAGAAACTCCGTCTCTAGCCAGCTCTCCTGCCTCATGTACTTTCATACTCAAGGAGTCACTTATATCCTGTGCCCATCTTCATGTCGGTCGGCCCCTGTCCCTCCTTCCTGGTACCATGCCTCCTGCTATAGTTTTTTCCAATCCATTGTGGCACTTGATATGACCAAAATATTTCAGCTTCCATCAACTCTAAGATGCCTAAATATGGATCAATATAAGACAATCTGGTAACAATATAACATATATTTGTATAGATCAGCTGGCACTCAGTGAGTGATGTGGTGAAAATCATGCAGGCCGCTTTTACTGTCCAGGACATTACCTAGTACCCATTTCAGTCTGGGTTTACAAAAGAGCCAAGATTAATTTTTTTTAAAAATTCCATCCTAACGCGGATCTGAACCCGGGCATCTAGCTGCCATGCTACTGCAGTTCCCAATGAATTATGAGCACTCAAGAACCTCAAAGTCAAGCCCTTTGTACACCTTTTCTCTGATTGTTTGTATTTTAAAGCCATGAGATAAGTTTAATGCCAAGACTCTTAAGTTGCTTCTTACAACATCATGATATGAAAAAGTGTTGCCAATCTTTGTTTAGGAATTTTGTTGTGAATTGTGTAAGATGGTTGTTTTATTAAAAGGAAAATTTTTCAGGAAACCCAAAAAATTCCAAAATGAAGGGGCCTAGGTATTGTTCTTTCTAGGTCATGGGGGTAAAAGGGTTAAAATTATCAGGATGTGCCCAACACATTGTCATGTTCTTCATCATATGACTGCTAAGACCAGTGGTTGTCTAGACAGTTTTCTTATTTCTTTGCTTTTCTTGAATTCATCCAATTGAATGTTCATCAATTTCCTCAAGCATTTTGCCTGGTATGCTATGACGTAAATTCTTAAATGAGAAATATGGTGTCTTGAGGGAATAAACCTTGCAGAGATGTGTATTGAAGTTGAACATGATGACATCTGAAAGAAAAAAGTGTGCAGAAAGTGGTGTGGAAGACCCTCCACCCCCCCCCCTCTCCCCCCAAGAGAAATAAAGAAAAATAACAATGACTTTATAAAAGACACTTCTAAAGTACAAGGACACAACTTACCTAAATGCTGCTCTGCTAAAACTGAGTCCTCCGCACCTGTGCCCTGCTGCATTCTAGAATGATCATCTGAGGTGAACGAAGTAAAATCTTTAGGTGGCTCCGGTCTTTCCTGGGTTGCATTCTCAAGTCCGAGTGTTCCATCATTATAACCATGATCTTCATCAATATCATAACCTTCACCATCATCATCCCCTCCACAGCTGCCTCTGCCGGTGTTGATGCCAAGCGAGACATCCTCCTGGTGTTTGTGATCTCCAGCCAGAGCCATGCTACTGTGATCAGCTTGTATGTTTTTTGTAGCAATTTCCGGCGGCAAGTCCAAGTTTACTATGTATCCCTCGGTGTCCTCTGAAGGAACTAGGGTGAACTTCGAAGACGTCTGAGGCAAATCCTGATGCTCAGGCTCATCTTCAGAGGAGGATGAGTCTCCATAACTGTCATGTCTTCTGACTGCTCTTTCAGAGAGGATTTTACGAGAGAGGTAAACTGATGTCTCTCTTTCACCAATCTGGCCCTCATTGTCTGACCCTTGACCACACTCTTCAGTGTCTGCTTCATGACCGTGCTCTGACTCTGTCATGGTCAGCTGTGAACTAGCCATGGTCTCGCTCTGAGCACTGTAGCTGGAGCCAGTAAAAGCCTCACTGGTAGCAACATCAAATGACGTGGACTCTCTTCTAGTAATATAGAACTGTTCAGAATCACTGGAAGAAATCATGTCTGATGCAGACATGTTGACAGAAGTGAAAGTCTGTCCCAGAACTTTCTGCTGTTGTATTTTTTCCACTGCCTCTTCCCTGGTTGCAATGAAGTGCCTTTGCTGAAAAAGTCAGTCTCATTGTTTTTCTCTGCATAGCGATCCAATTTTAGCTCTTCTGAGTATGTTTCATGCATTTCATATCTTGATCTCTCAATGTAATAATCATTCTCCTGTGTGGATGTCTGCCATGTTGAGGTTCTTGTAGAACCGTTCCCTGAAAGTTGCCCTTTACCATCCTTCCTTCTTGTGTGATCTGTAGAGGAACTCTCTGAATGTGTCAGATGATCAAATGGAGACTGACCTTCTTCTCCTCCTCCAGCTGTTTCAGAGGAGGAAAGATAATCTCTGCCATGTGACTCTAGTCTTATGACATCTTCAACTATCTCCATAAACTGTTCTCTTCTGTCTATGAAGATCTCGGGAAAAGCATCTTCTAGCGGATAACTGTCTGTGTGAGTTTCTCTGCTGCATGCATCCAGCATTCCATCCTCTTCATTAAAATCCTCCTCATCTTTTTCTTCTATTTCTTCCATTAAAACAAAGCCATATTCAATATTTTCATCTAGGTATTTAATCTGTTTTTCTTCAGATTCAGTATTTGCATCTGGGCTTTTAACCTGTTCTTCTTCAGATTCAGTATTTTCATCTGGGTGTTTAACCTGTTCTTCTTCAGAGCCCAATTCCACTGTCTCCTTAATTACACTGACCACATCATGCTCTACAACATTCACAGAATGTTCAGTGGATGTTTCTGTAGTATTGGTACATAATTTTATTCCCTCATCTAATCCACCTTCACTGACAGATAAGTCTTGGTCTTCATATTGTGCTTCTGTTATTTCTTCATCTTCATGTGAACTTTCATCTTTAAGAGACAGTTCTGGCTTCTCAACTTTCACTTCCATTCTGTCAACTGACTGCTCAGTTTCTTCACGTGAACTGGATTCAAGAACAGATGGTTCTCGCTTCTCAAGCACTATTTCAACTCTTTCTACAGTTTGTTCTAAGTATTTCTGTGATCTTGCTTGAACATCAGAAGAATCTGACTCCTGCAAGTTCCCTTCCACTGTAAAATGTTCTACTGAACCAAGGAAACTTGTTTCAAGAGCAGGAGAGTTTTCTTTCTCATAAACAGTTTCAGTTGTCTCTACAGATGTCTCTATTGTCTCAGGAGAACTGGCTTCTGTCTCAATTACATTTTCACTTCTTTCAACCGACTGTTCTCTTTGTCCATCTAAGCTTGTATCAAGAAGGGAGATGTCTGGCTTCTCAACTATTTGTTCATCCGTAACAATGCACTGATCTAGTCCATATTCAGATTTGGTTTCAAGAATGGAAACAGCTTGTAGTTCAAATTCTGCTTCAAGTGTGCCCAAAGAAAGTTCAGCTTCTGCCTGTGAACTGGTAAGAACTGAAAGATCTTCTTTCTCAAACATGTTTTCAACTCTGTCAACAAATAGTTCTATTTCTTCATGTGAACTGGTTTCTAGAACAGAAGAGTCTTCTTTCTCAATTCTCACTTCAGTTCTATCTATATAAGACTGATCAATGTTCTCATTATCCTGAAGTTCTATGTCATTAATTATCTCTTCAGAAACATGAGGTTCATCTTCTCTAAGAGGGAGTTCAGTGTTCACAGATGGTTCTCCTTCAATTAGAGTTTCATTTTCTTCATGTGAACTGGTTTCTGGAACAGAAGAATCAGGCTTCTCAAACACTGTTTCAATTGCATTAACAGACTGGCTTAGTTCTTCGTGTGAAGTGGTTTGGAGAGCAGACAAGTCAAGCTTCTCGAACACAGTTTCAATTATATATGCAGACTGGCTTATTACTTCGTGTGAACTGGTTTCTAGAAGAGAAGACTGTTGTAGTTCTTCATGAGAACTGCTTTCAAGCAGAAGTGAATCTTTCAAATTCATTTCCGATTCATATGAAGTCACAGACTGTACCAATTGTTCATGTGAGCTCATGTCTAGAAGTGATGACTGCTTTTCAAATCTCAGTTCAATTCTGTCCACAGATTGTTCCGTTTCCTCAGGCAAACTGGTATCTAGAATACAAGGGTCTGGCTTTTCAAAAATGGTTTCAATTCTGTCAATGTAATGTTCACCTTTTTTATCTTCACTGGTCTCAAGATCACATTCTTCTTTTTCAATCGTCTCTTCAACTTTTCTGACAGGTTGTTCTGTTTCAGAGTCACTGGTTTCAAGATCAGTCTCTTTCTTTTCAAATGTCTTTTCAACTTTTCTGACAGGCTGTTCTGTTTCAGAGTCACTTCTTTTGAGAACAGCATCTTCAAATGTCTCTTCAACATTTCTGACAGGCCGTTTTGTTTCATAATCACTGGCTTCAAGATCAGTCTCTTTCATTTCAAATGTCTCTTCAACTTTTCTGAAAGGCTGTTCTGTTTCCTGATCACTTGTTTCTAGGACAGGCTCTTCCTTCCTAAATGTCTCTTCAACTTTTCTGACAGGCTGTTCTGTTTCAGAGTCACTTCTCTCAAGATCAGACTCTTCAAATGTCTCTTCAACTTTTCTGACAGGCTGTTCTGTTTCATAATCACTGGCTTCAAGATCTGACTCTTTCATCTCAAATGTTTCTTCAACTTTTCTAACAGGCTGTTCCAACTCATGGTCACTGGTTTCCAAATCAGAAAACTCATGTTTCATAACTGTCTCTTGAATTTCCTTTACAGGCTTTTCCAATTCTTGATCACTTGTTTCGAGATCAGACTCTTCCTTCTCAAAAACTTCAACTCTTCTAATAGACTGCTCTGTTTCAAGATCACTGGTGTAAAAATCAGACAATTCTCCTTTCTCAAATATTCCTGCAGTTTCTGCTACAATCTGTTCACTATCATCATGTGAACAGTCTTCAAGAAAAGTAGAGCCCTTCTTCAGAAATACAGCTTCCTCTCCACCCCCAACTTGTTCTAGTTTGTCAAACAGATTGGTTTCAACAGTAGATGAATACTGCTTCTGAAAGGTCACTTCAGTTCTGTCTACAATTTGTTCTTCTTCTTCAGTTCTAATCAATGAACCATCTAGTTCTTCATGTGAACAGGTTTCAAGAACTGACAATTCTTGCATCTGAAATTCTTCTTCATTTTTATCTTCAACCCGTTCTGATTTTTTGAGTGAACTGGTTTCTATAATAACAGAATATGGTTTCTCGTATTTCGCTTCCAGTCTATCCGTGGATTGTTCCATGCCTTCAGGAGAATGAGTCTGAAGTACATACGGATGTGGCTTCTCTATCATGACCTCCATTCTGTCAACAAACTGTTCAGATTCTTCAGAAGTTTCAACAGCATGAAATTCCAGATCTGCCATTTCCTCCTTGGCGAAAGTCTGCTCAATCTTCTCTGATGGGCAGGTCTCCAAATCTTCAGCAAGATGCTCATTTACCTCTGTTTCTGTTTTACTGACTTGCTGCTCCGAAAACCACACAAGTAGAGTCCTGTTCATGTGCTTCAGTGTACATGCTCTCGTTCCACTGTTCTGATTGATAGGTCAAAAATTCTGCCTCAGCGCTGTCTTCAGACACTTGATGCTGAGAATAGTCTGTGGTTGTTATACTAACTTTACAAAGCATTTCATGTTCATCCTCAACTTCATGCTCATGGTCTAATTCACTGCTTCTAATCAAGTCATCATTATCATCCCTCACCTTCTCTGGTGGTAAATCATGGGTATCTTCTTGTTGTGTCAGAAGCACAGAAAAAGCTGGTTCATCAACAGCATCTTCATAAGTTTCTTCTTCATCTAAAACTGAATGTGTCTTTATATCAAAAGCCATAGAATCTCTTTCATGTCCTTCAGTTTCAGAGTCACTGTCAACAGTAGATTCTGTTTGCTTTCTAATTTTGGAATCTTCCAGAGAAGCTAATGCAGGTTCTTCTTTGTGTTTCTTTTCAGCTTCATCAATATCTTCACTTTCCTTATCATTCATTTGACTAACTCCCTCTTCTAGTTTTTCATCTTCTTCACACAACAGTTCTGTTTCCACACAAGGCACCCTTGTCTCTTTGACATCTTCAGCTACTGCCTCCAAAGAAGCCACTTTTTCTTCATTGCTTTCTTCAGCTTGTGCTTCCAAAGAAGCCACTTTTTCTTCTTTGATATCTTCAGCTATTGCCTCCAAAGAAGCCACTTTTTCTTCTTTTATATCTTCAGCTTGTGCCTCCAGGTCTGCTTGCTCACCAAGAGCTTCGAGAAAGTCAACCATAAGACCCTCTGCATCTTCATACTTGTCACTTGTGCTGGACAACTCCTGGCTTCGGACCAGGTCACTCTCTGAAGATTGTTCTGTTATCTGTTCAAGGGAGGTTTCCTTAAGCAGTGATCTGTCGAGTTTCCCAAACCTATCCACATCTTTCATTTCATCACCTCTTTCAGCACTTCCAGAGATATCACTATACTCTCCGACTCCCTGCCCCTCCTGGCTCTCTCGAATATATCGAGACATAAGAGCTGCTGTTAGGTGGTCCTGTTCTTCTATCTCCTGATCCAGTTCTTTATCAACATCTTTAAAAGTCTCATCACCTTGATCAACAAGGGCATCATCAAAGTCACTAACACCATCATCCTTATCAATGTCAGCATTACCAAAATCCTGACCCACAAGCAGCTCTTCAACAAGAACCTCCTGGTCTTCTGAGGAATACTCAGATCTTGATTCATCCTCAGAGACGCCTTGGATCACTCTCTGTCGTTCAACTGTCTCTTTCTCCAAGACTTCACTGGGCAGATAATGATCAGATACGCCATCAGTTATTCTTTCTATTGATGTGTCTTCCCTATGAGATCTTTCTCCTGATTCATCTATCAAGACTGTATCATCTCTTTCTTCTTCACTGTCATATTTTGTGACCACACCTTCTTTTTCTTCTATGAATCTACTTTCCATCTGTTGTCTGACAATTCCGTCATGATCTTTGTTATCTTCAATTCCATGTACTTCTATAATTTCCTCTTGTATGTTACCTAAAGCAACGGGTTCATCTGAAGATTCTCCTTCAGCCTTTTCTTCAACAGTTTCATTCTTCACTTCCGCTGTTACCCTCTCTTCAATGAAATCTTTCTCTGTGATATCCTCATATTTCTTCCTTCCACCAAAATTTTCCACAGTTTCTTCCTCTTCTGTCTGATCTCTAGTAGAACTAGCATATGAGGTTTCTTCCTCCTCTTCTTCGACAAGATCTTCGTCTGAAATGTCTTCCTGACTTATCTGTTTAACTTCTGTGAGTTTTTTTGGTATTTCTTCAAAAAGATCTTCTGCAGCTGTTTCTCTTTCATAAACGATGCCACCTGCTGCTGCATCTGTTTCTTCTTCTTCTTTATCAATGAGACTCTTGGCTGAAATGTTCTCATCTGTGTAAACATCAGCACTCTCTGGATAAGAAATGACTTTTTCCTTTTCTTCTTCTTCTTCTTCTTCAATGTCATGGGCTGAAGTGTCTACCTTTATTTCCTCTTCCTCTTCTTCTTTTTCTTCAACTTTATGAGTAGAAATGTCTCCTGCTTTTTCCTCTTCTTTCTCTTCTTCAACTTCATGAGTTGAAATGTCTCCTGCTATTTCCTCTTCTTCCTCTTCTTCAACTTCATGAGTTGAAATGTCTCCTGCTGTTTCCTCTTCTTCCTCTTCTTCAACTTCATGAGTAGAAATGTCTCCTGCTATTCCCTCTTCTTCCTCTTCTTCAACTTCATGAGTAGAAATGTCTCCTGCTATTTCCTCTTCTTCCTCTTCTTCAACTTCATGAGTAGAAATGTCTCCTGCTATTTCCTCTTCTTCTTCTTCAACTTCATGAGTAGAAATGTCTCCTGCTTTTTCCTCTTCAACTTTATGAGTAGAAATGTCTCCTGCTATTTCCTCTTCTTCTTCTTCAACTTTATGAGTAGAAATGTCTCCTGCTTTTTCCTCTTCTTCTTCTTCAACTTCATGAGTAGAAATGTCTCCTGCTATTTCCTCTTCTTCCTCTTCTTCAACTTCATGAGTAGAAATGTCTCCTGCTATTTCCTCTTCTTCTTCTTCAACTTTATGAGTAGAAATGTCTCCTGCTTTTTCCTCTTCTTCTTCTTCAACTTCATGAGTAGAAATGTCTCCTGCTATTTCCTCTTCTTCCTCTTCTTCAACTTCATGAGTAGAAATGTCTCCCGCTATTTCCTCTTCTTCTTCTTCAACTTCATGAGTAGAAATGTCTCCTGCCATTTCCTCTTCTTCCTCTTCTTTAACTTCATGGGTAGAAGTATCTCCTGCTATTTCCTCTTCTTCCTCTTCTTCAACTTCATGAGTAGAAATGCCTCCTGCCATTTCCTCTTCTTCCTCTTCTTTAACTTCATGGGTAGAATTATCTCCTTTCAATTGTTCTTCTTCAAGCTCAAGTGCAGAGATGACTCTTTCCACTCCTTCTTCTTCTTCAAGATCCAGTGCAGAAATGTCTCTTTTCATTTCTTCTTCTTCTTCAAAGTCAAGTGCAGAAATGTCTCTTTTCACTTCTTCAAGAACAGCAGGGGCAGAAAAAAGTCTCTTCTTTTCTTCTTCAGGGTGTTCAAGTGATAACAGTATTTCTTTTTTTCTTCCTTCTCCAACATAGTCTGCAGCTGTTTCCTTTCCATCTTCTTCAACATTATCGGTGATATAAATTTCTTCTTCATTTTCATCTTCAACAAGATCTTGACCAGAAATCTCTTCTTCATTTTCTTTTTCAACAAGCTCTTCGCCTGAAATCTCCGCTTCTTTCTCAAGGTCTTGATCAAAGATGTCTTCTTCTCTTTCCTCTTCAACAAGTTCTTCATCTGAAATTTCCTCTCTCAGCTTTTCACTGTGGTCTTCAGCCGATAAAGTTTGTATATATCTTTGTTCTTCAACAGTGTCTTCAATTGAAACCTCATTTTCATCAAGGCTATGATGTGATTCCTCAACAAGTTCTTCCATTGCAATAGTTTCTTTACTTTCTTTGCTAGAATAATCCTCAAATATAACTTTGGCCTCCTCTCTGTGTTTTTCAATCTCTTTATCAGAAATGGCTTCTTTCAGTTCTCCTTCCTGGCTTTCTGATAAACATTCTTCACCTTCTCTTTGTTCTTCATCATCATCTTTTTCAAACTGTTCTTCAAAATGTTGTTTAACTGAAAATTCAGTTTCTTCTCTCTGCACCATGACAAGGTCTTCATCTGAAATGGCATCTTTTAGTTCTTCTCCGTAGCTTTCAGATAGTCTTTCTTCTTCTTCTTCTTGTTCCTCATTTGCAGCGTCTTCAATTTTTCCTTTCTGTACCTTAACCAAATTTTCATTTGATATGTCTTCTGTGAATTCCTCATTTACGTCTTTGCCTGACATGTCCAGCTCTGTTCTTTGTTGTTCCTCACTGTAGTCTCTGTATGAAAATTCTGGTTCTTGGACAATTTCTAGGTCTTCTCTTTGTTGTTCCTCAGTGTGGTCTCTGTATGAAAATCCTGGTTCTTGGACAATTTTTAGGTCTTCTCTTTGTTGTTCCTCAGTGTGGTCTCTGTATGAAAATCCTGGTTCTTGGACAATTTCTAGGTCTTCTCTTTGTTGTTCCTCAGTGGATTCATCTGAAAACTCATGTTCCAGTACTTGTCGAACAATATGTATAGCTGCATAGTCAAGCGCCTTATCGTCTTGGACAAGATCCTCAGCCGGAATTTCTTCTTTACTTTCTTCTTGAATAACGTCTGCAGCCGACACTTTGTCTTCACTTTCTTCTCTGGCAGATTCTGCAGCTGGCATCTTGTCTTTCTTTTGTGAAAGATCCGCTGAATTTTCTTCATCACTCTCTTCTTTAACAAGATCTGTTGTGGACATTTCTCCATCATTCTCTTCTTTAACAAGATCTGTGCCTAGCATTGTGTCTTCCTCTGCTACAAAATCTGCAGCGGACATTTTGTCTTCCTCTGCTACAAAATCTGCAGCGGCCATTTTGTCTTCCTCTGCTACAAAATCTGCAGCTGACATTTTGTCTTCCTTTGCTACAAAATCTGTAGCTGACATTTTGTCTTCCTCTGCTACAAAATCTGCAGCTGACATTTTGTCTTCCTCTGCTACAAAATCTGCAGCGGACATTCTGTCTTCCTTTTCTACAAAATCTGCAGCAGACATTGTGACTTCTGTCTCTACAAAATCTGCAGCGGACATTTCTTCGTCTCTGTCTTGTATAACCAAATCTGTAGTGATCACTTCTTCCACTGCTTCTATTTCACTCAAATTCTCAACTTGAATCTCAAACAACTGTTCACTAGATCTATCCACAGCATCAGAACTTAGGATCAAATCACCAGAGAAGTCAACAACTCTATGTCTAGCCACCTCATCACTACTCACAGTCTCCTCCTCTAACTTCTCTGCCTCTGCCATCATCACCAGTGTAGCTGCCTGAAGGATCTCCTCCTTTGTAAGTTCATCCTTGTCCAGCAATTCCCAGTCTTCACCCTCTTCTACACCTCCATCAGCTCCTTTCATGTCCTTATCAACAAATTCATCTTCAGCTTGATAACTAAGTCTTGCAGCAGACAGATTTTCTTCCTCTGACTGTTCACTCTCATCCAAATAATACTGTTCTCTTTCCTTCTGATCTGTTTTACTATCTAGCCAAAAGTGCTCCTCGTGTTTTGACATGACAATCTGTGTATCAATGTATTCATCCCTGAAAGTTTCTTGTATGTTTTCTTCTTCACGTTTTGATGAGAAACTATCATTATATTCCTTCCTGGAAGTTTCTTGTATGTTTTCTTCTTCACGTTTTGATGAGAAACTATCAGTATATTCCTTCCTGGAAGTTTCTTGTACGTTTTCTTCTTCACGTTTTGATGAGAAACTATCCGTATATTCTTTCCTGGAAGTTTCTTGTATGTTTTCCTCATGTTTTGATGAGAAACTATCAGTATACGCCTCCCTGGAAGCTTCTTGTATGTTTTCTTCTTCAAGTTTTGATGAGAAAATATCAGTAAACTCATCTCTGGAAATTTCTTGTTTGTTTTCCTCATGTTTTGATGAGAAACTATCAGTATACATCTCTCTGGAAGTTTCTTGTATGTTTTCCTCATGTTTTGATGAGAAACTATCAGTATACATCTCTCTGGAAGTTTCTTGTATGTTTTCCTCACGTTTTGAAGAGAAACTATCAGTATACATCTCTCTGGAAGTTTCTTGTATGTTTTCCTCATGTTTTGATGAGAAACTATCAGTATACATCTCTCTGGAAGTTTCTTGTAGGTTTTCCTTATGTTTTGATGAGAAACTATCAGTATACTCCTCCCTGGAAGTTTCTTGTATGTTTTCCTCATGTTCTGTTGAGAAAATATCAGTATACTCTTTCCTGGAAGTTTCTTGTATGTTCCCTTCCTCCTGTTTTGACAGGAAAATCTGTGTCTTATGAAGATCATTCCTGGGTGTTTTTTCTATGCTTTCCTCCTTATCATCTATCTCCCCTGCAGCCTGCAAATGAGATTCTGCCATAGCAGACACATCAGCTCCAATAGTACCAATGTTCACACTCTTCATCTCAAAATGCGTCTCCTTGTCACCCAATGTCTCTTCTTGCGTAATATTCACAAACTCATCGGAAGCAAAGTGAGACTTAGATTCTATAGAAGACCTCCCAGTTCTCTCCACAATCTTTTCTACTTCCTCATGCTCCAACTTTTCATATTCTTGTTTATATTTCTCTTCTACTGTTGTCCTGATTTCATCTGTACCTTCCTCCAGTCTCTCATCTTCAGTGAAATCTTCTTCTGTTTCCACTATTTCTTCACTCAACTTTTCCTTCTTCACTGTTTCCACATCCAACATATACTGCTTCTCACCTTTCTCATGAAGCATTTCTTCTTCTCTACTTCCGACAGCTTCATCTGCAAACTCAGCAACTGTCAATCCAGCAGTCTCCTCTGGTGGTTGCTGTGAATCATCCGCAAAACTGCCCATCTGAATTACTTCACTCTCCCCATTGTCTTCTTGAGACTCAAACTCTAAACCTCCTTCGTCTACCTGCACCTGACTCAAGTCGGCATCACTAGGGAGACTCATCACTTCATACAGTGTCCTAGAACTAGCCACACAGGGCAGGACATCCAAGCAAGACATGGTTTCAGAGACATCGGAAGCTTCATATCCTGGGCTGGTGTCCATCTCTGGGACCCTGCTGGTCAAGACTACTAAAGAACTTTTTGTTTCCTGAACATTCAAAGCTTCACAGGTTTCACAATTGCTGCTTGCCTCAGCCGCTAAGTCTTCAATGGATATCCCTTCTGACATGTCTGTCTTCTCCCCATTCTCTCTAACCTCAAAGAAATTTTCTCCTTCAACCTCATCCACAAAACTGTCACTCCCGACAGTAACAGCAAGGCTATCGAAATCCTCATCTGTCAAAATTCTCATAAAAGGAGGTTTTCTTGGAGCTTCATCACTTCTGTCTTTCTCTTTCAAATCTTTTCTTGCCAACTCTGTCTTTGCTGAATCCTCCTCCTTCATGTCAACGATATCAGATGTGGAAGCTTCTGTGTGAAGAAACATTTCTGACTGATCCTGCTCTGATTTAACACCCATCAATGTCACCTCCACCCTCTGCTCTTTCTCATGTTCTGCTTCGTTATCCACTTCTTCTTCTTCGTCTTCTGTTGTAGTCCCAGGTTCAACCTTGAAAATGGGCTCATCAACGACTGTGATTTCTTGTCCTTCAATATCACAGATCTGTTTAGTAGTTACTTGAAAGGAATCACTAACTTCAGAGGAATGTTCTACAGACTGGGTCCCAGTGCTACCAACAGCTTCATCTCTGTCCATGTCCACACAAATGACTCTCTCTTCCTTCATACCCAAGTTCTCCTTGTCTTCAATGAAAGCAGCCATCTGGTTTTCAGAAACACCAATTGAAGTTTTATCTTCTAAGTCTGTTTGAGACATCACAAGGGATTTTATCACCTCCTCAGCCATATCAAAGGATTCTGCAATCTCTGCCTGAAACTTATCCAAGGATTCTGTTAATTCTACCGGAGACTTCACCAAGGATTCTGCTACCTTTACCTTGGGTTTCTCAAAGGATTCCGTCAGTCCTATCATTGACCTATCCAAGGATTCTGCTATCACAGCCTGAGCCTTCTCATAGGATTCTGCGATGACTGCCTCAGCTTTTTCAAAGGATTCCTCTACTTCCACATGAGCCTTTTCTAAGGATTCTGTCACCTCTTCATCCCTCTCTACATCTGCTATATCTGCTTCACCCTTGTCTGTGGATGCTGGCACATCAGCCTCACGCTTTTCTTCTGCAACATCTATCCAAGACTTGCCCAAAGATTCTGCAATCATTGCTTCAGCTTGTTCAAAGGATTCTGCTATCATTGCCTCAGCCTGCTCAAAAGATACAGCCACTTCAACACCTGCTGTCTCTAAAGATTCTTCTATCCCTCCCTCAGCTTCTTCCTCTAAAGAATCAGTGACCATTGCTTTGTTTAGATATTCATCACTTACCTCACTCATCTCTGCAGATGCTGCCACCAAAGCCTGAGCCTTCTCTAAGGATTCTGCTATCATTGCCTCAGCCAGAAAATACTGCTCCTCATCTTGTTCAGCAGACTGCAGACCCTCCCACTCCTGCTGATCTCCCTCATCTAAAGTCTCTCTGGTATCACTAAAATGCTCATCATCTTCCTCATCCTCAAAGCCAGCCTCCATCTTCCCTACCTCCAGCTCACTGTTGGATGCATCAACGACAGTTGTCTGTGTCTCCAAGACAACATGCTCTCCTTCAGACAACTCGCTGTCATGCTCCTTGGAAGTGTCCAACTCATGCTGGCAGTCCAGAGATTCCATGAGTTCACTTCTGATGTCAGAGAAGTCCTGTGTTGTTTCACTACCATCCTCCATCTGGAGGCTTCTGCATTCTTTCTTTACAACCTCATGAGCATCTTCTCTTCCCTCATAGACCAACCGACCAGAATCAGCTGTGATGACCTTCTTTTGTATTCCACTTGAGGTCAACTCAAACTTTTCCTCCATTCTTCCAGCAGTCTTCTTGATGATTTCTATTTCTTCTTTGATCTTTCTAGATGATCCCTCATCTGTATCTTTCATACCCTCTTGATCTTCATGTTTCTCTTCCATGGAATAGCTGGCCAGAGCAGGATATACCTCCTCTTGATCTAAATGCTGCTTTTCAGCATCTGTTATCAGCTGCCCTCTAAAAGATGTCTCCTCTTCTTTCCTTATCCTCTGTTCCTCCTCCACACATCTTTCACCTTCATACACATCCAGGCCGTCCAGAAGAAGCATTAAAGAAAGATTGGACCACAGTGTTAGTAAAGAGGAAGAAACAAATGAACACCACAGGCAAACAAGCTTGAAGGTGATTGTCAAACTCAGTTAAGAAATTATTCGTAATTAACACAAAAATATCACAAAATAATTTTTTAATGAATAACAAATATCAGGAGATTTAGCTTATAGTTAACAAAAGTCACCAGTTATAAGAAAATCATGGGTTTAAAGAACAAAAATGTGTGCACACCGACACCCACAATACAGTCAGGTATCAGTATGCACATATATAAAATATAGGTCAAGCCCTATGTGCCCAATTAGCCTGAAGGCGTGGAAAAAGGACCCTTTACTTGCTTATGTTAGTTTCGACAGTGGTATCGAGACCCGACCGGTCAGCAAGCAATGGCAAACTAATGAATGTAAAAATTGCCTACTGAAATCACAAACAGCTAAAGAAATATTGAGGTTGGTTCTGTTAGTTAGTTAGTTAGTTAGTTAGTTGGGTTATCCTCATTGCACTCCGGACATGTCCATAGGTGCTCAGATCCTCCCCTCAGTATGAACCCCAACGTCCGATGGCTAATAGTACCAGTTCTATGTTGATTAACAAGTCTTCTGGCGTAACTGGTGTGCGTCTCGTTTTTTGCTGTGCCGATCTTAATTCCCAAGTCTGCCATTCTGGCGAGTGATGTGGATTCACTGCCACCAAAGTCGTCTATCCTTCCCATTTCTCTGAGGGCATTGATAATATCAGCATGATCCATAGGCTGACCGTCGGTAGTGATAGCGGATCCAGCCAACCTGTCAGCTCTTTCATTTCCATCGACGCCTGCGTGTCCCGGAACAAAAATAAAGGTGACTCCACGGACAGTGGACTTCTGTAATGATTCAAGCCATTGTCTTCGCACTGAACCTGCCTGAACCCTCCGGATCATACTCATTGAATCACTGAGTATACACACGCGGGTGTATTTTTGTGTTTCAAGCCAGGCAAGCGCTTGTGTCACTGCCATCACCTCCATCGTCATGCTGCTGGTTGTCATGGAGAAGGCGCCGTTGGCTTCTTTGACTGTTCTGCCCGCAGGTTGGTTCTGTATTGTCCTGTAAAGAACACGCAACCTCTTCTTCTTCCTTCTTTTCTAATTCTATCCCCAGGGCTCCA
This sequence comes from Candidula unifasciata, assembly GCA_905116865.2. Taxonomy (NCBI): domain Eukaryota; kingdom Metazoa; phylum Mollusca; class Gastropoda; order Stylommatophora; family Geomitridae; genus Candidula; species Candidula unifasciata. The sequence goes on along the minus strand of CAJHNH020002869.1, from coordinate 63,355 downwards.
TTTTTTCAGTAGGGAGGTGGGGGGGGAGGGGGGGGGGAGGGTGGTGTAAAAGACTCGTTGGACCTCAGCAAGCTTGCTCACAAAACGAGACATACAATAACAGGTTGTACAGTTGATTTTGGAACAATAACAAATGAGTAAGCTCCATATGACATCAATGATTATTTCATTTCTTTCTTTCTAACAAATTGAAGAAAAACATTGGACACTACCGGTGTGCTCTTTTACATGAGTAAACTATAAGAGGGAGCATGAGTTTTGTACAACGAGAACAAGAAAAGAACACCTAATAAGATTTTTAAAAAAAATAATATAATATAACATTTATCAAAAAGAATGTTTGTGGAAAACATTAGATAGAGAAAAAAACAACAACAGAAAAGCTACAGAGTGCACAATAAACTAAAAACATGGTAATCACTAACATCTATAGATATAATATTTATGTGTCAGATGAAAAGATCGGTATAGTCAATTTCTCCCTCATCCACTGTTCACTTTCTATTATTTTTCTTTTTACATTCTACTTCTCCCCATTCATCCATCCATCCACCCATCCATCCACACATCCATCCCCTTACCATATTTCCCCAAGTAAAAGCTGATCCTATGTAAAAGACACAGCTCCGTCACGTTGTACCAATGCCCATTGTAGGGAAAACAAGTCAACTAACTGGGAGCTTCCTTTGAAGTTGGAGTGCATCTGCCTGAGAGGCAAGGAATCAACAGTCTGCATTCATGTGAATCAGATCTGTAAAACTGATGCACACACAACACTCAGGTTCTGGAGCAGGACTACAGTCCAGAAGTGGACGAATAACCAGAACTTTCCGCCAGAGTGTACAGCTGGTGAAAGCAAAAAAGAAAAAGAAAAGACACAGCTTGATTTTGGGACCAGAAATTTTTTTTTAAATTAATAATATTACTTGAAGGTCTACTACCACTGTATAGGTAGCACATCATTTTTAAACCCTACCGTTCTGGAAAATTAGTGAAATATGGGGAAACTACCATCCATCCATCCGTCAATATTTCTAGCTGTCTTAAGCTATCCATCCATCTATCCGTCTAATTTACCTACTAATCCATTAATTACCCACTCCCATAAACATCCATGAATCTAACTACAATTATGTTCACATGTTTTATCCACATATCCATCTACTAACAACCTTACACATAGGCCTGACTCTGTGTGTGTGAGTGTGTGTGTGTGTCTGCACGCGTTCACGCATATATGTGTGTGTCATATGGTATAGTCATATACACTTCTGTTAGAGGGGCTCCCCGGTAAAGTGGTCAAGCCGTTTGCCTCATGCTCTGTATGTCACAGATTCGTTTCATGGCTGCATCATTCAGTTTATGTCTGCAATATTTATAGATTTCCTGGGGATCATTACCGGAGCCACAGAGTTCGTGCTATGTGTGGTGCTCTTGGCAGGTGGCCAGCCTTTCTGTGAAGATATACCAAGCCATACTGAATAAAACCTGGTGCAGTGAAAGTGATCATCTCGACTTTATACATTTCTCAACATGTGTATGTTTTCATAAACGTTTACTTGTGAGAGCAAGAAACAAGCACCCATAAAATACACATTTCAGAACACCGGAAACAAGCATGGACACAGACAAATACATCACACAACACCATTTCTATTTACCTGTAAGTCCATCTTCTGCAGGTAAGCACAAGAGCTATGCAACACCCATGCAACAACAGCTAGAAGAAACATCATGTGCTGCTCGGAGACAACCAGGCAACTAACAGCAAAAGCTGCATACTGGCATGGGTGCAACGTCAAACATGAAATTCTGCTCTAGCTTCAAAATATAGTGCATTAACAAACAAAAAAAGGGGACTTAACCTCAAAGTTTATCTAATATCTTTCAGTTACTGACCTTGCTCACAATTTTTATCTGGTCGGTATTTATTTCTGGTGGTCACAAATATGTCAGACATTCTGCTGGCCAGAGATAATTTTTGTCTATCAGAAATAATCAGATAAGTGATTTTGTGTGTTCTTGTTCACATCCGTGGTATTGAAGATTTACGTAACATGCTGATGAAGGTTCTCTAGCTACAACATTCACTTGCGTTTGCACATGTGATATTATGTAGCCGACTGGTTCAATTTTGTTTGTTTGTCTTGATATCTTGTCCCAACATCAGCAGGCATAAGAGGTAAGACTGACACACCAAACAAACAGGCTGAGAACTACAAGTAAATAAGTCTCTAACACAGGAGAATACCAGACCACTATTCTTCAGCGAGTGAGTTATGTTGGCCCAGGAAAAGTCCATTGTGGACCTCCGATGCATGTTTCCTTAGTCATGTAACGGGGCAGGGTAGGTAGTTTTTCTCTTGGAAGGTGGCAGTTTGTGGGATGAAAATAAAACGGGTAAAAATTGTGGAAAGCGTGTTCAACCACACAGATTTTCTAACCTGTGCAGCAAGAGATGTTACAGTAGCTGGAAATTCTAATATTGTCATATGCAACTTGAACGCTATCTACACCTGCTTTTGTTTCTTTGTCTGATTAGCTGTCGGTTGGGTTGTGAAACAAATGCCTCTTTTCTGATGGGTTATGAGTGTAAAAAGGTGAAGGAACACTGCACCAGACAACAGACAGAACTACAGTCAGTTCCAGAAGTTTTGTCAAACGTAAAAAAAAAAAAAATCTGTAACTCAATCATTTGGTATAAGTTGTAATCTGGCATGCAGCCTGCTATTGTCATTTCCCTGAAAGATTGTTGTTTTTTTTTTTTCAATATAAACAAACATCTAGTTTTCATATTGCCTTATTTGCAGTGTATGAAAAAACAGACACCCATTCAAAGCAAACAATCAGCATGCTTAAAGTTACTTGAGTAAACTAGGTAAGGGGAGCTTTTCAAAAAATAAAACTGAATGCATTTCATAGGCATTTCACTCTCAGGCGGTCATCTACAGCATTAGTCTCCTGTGACTTGCATATTTTTCGTTGAGTAGGGAATAGGCTATCAATATAACTATCATACACTGAGGGACATGTGAACTGATTTCCTCACATATGTCAATTGCAGAATATACAATTTTTTTAGGGGCACATAAATGATTAGTTAAATGAAGATTAGAGAAATTTGTCGCTTTAAGAATCAGAAGGACATGGGAAATCTAAATAAAGGAGTTTTTGAGATATCTGTTAAAGTGTGAGGGCATAACTTTTGAAACACACTATAATTAAGACCAGCTCAGAACAACAGTGCTCTCTGTTCACTCAGACAGGTAATGTTTATTGTTAATAAATTATTATTGGTAAATTTTTTTTTAATGACAATGAACAGGTTAACAGACCGCTTGTTGCTCCTCAGGGCACCAAGCTACTGGCAGACATGATGAAAGCTCCCTGTGATCATACTAAAACCTCTCTCTGATAATGCAGATCAGGGTTTTTCAACTACGTTTATTTAGGGGTCCAAATGATGAACTTTGGGGTAGTCACAGACCAGAGGCCTGAGCCACAGTGTAGAAAGATCCCTAATAGAATAGATAATGATCTGCGGGTCACTTGCTAGGTCTTTGCAGGCCAAATTCGGCATAAGTCTACCAAGTGAAAAGCCCTGATGTAGGCAGTACGAATGAACAGAGCATTCATAATCGGAGAGAATGATTCAGCAGTGAGTGAGATAAGCATCTGGATGACATTCAACATACAGGGGATCAGAGACTTCGATCAGTTTACCACTGCCACCAATAGCATACAAACTCTTCGCTGGCTCCTGAAGACTGGTATAGAGCATATGTGGGAATGTCCTGCATATAAACATTTCCACACCTTCAGGTGAATGAGGTATACAATGCTAAAACTATATTTTATAGACCAATCAGCACTCACTGGGTGATTAGGTCACCATAATGCTGGCCATCTTTACATCCCAGGGCCTCTCTTGGTACTCACTCAAGCCTAGGTCCACCTGGGAGCCAAGTTCATTAAAAAAAATTCAGGCTCTTTTCGGATTTGAACCCATTACTTTTGGATCCGCAGGCCTCTATATGACAGCAACTTCTATATCCTGCATGCAGTAATGATAGTTCTTTGATTCTAAAAACGTTTTACGGGAAATTTCTGGTGTTTTTGTGTAAAGTTTTACCTATGAATATATGAAAGACAATATGTAAAACGCTGCAAGCAGATATATACCAACTTTAAAATGGAAAACACTGAACAATTATATGCATGCTATAAACATTTCATGGAACATTTGAAAAACACTACAAGAAATAAATCTAGTCTACAGACATTTCACTGGCAATATAGAAAACAATGAAAAAGTATCTGTGTGTATACAAATATCATAGTACAATCAGAAAAACAGTACAATAAATTATATCGAAACTACAATATATTCACTGATAAACTGAAAATGATTCTTACAAATATAAACAATAAGTATTCGTTAAATACTGGAAAGTGAGCATATATGAAGAAAAAACATTCATTTGTATGTTAATTCAATTATAATTATATATATGCATATGACAAACTGGCATTTACTGCGAGAAAGCACACACTACAGTACAAAAGCCTTTCACGGAGTACTGGCTACAAACTATATGTGCACTCAAAAGTCACAGTGAGTGTAAAACAGAGAACATCCACATAAAAACAAATCAACACACTTCTTAACTCCAAGTTTACTGCCAGCCACTTCAGGCGGCAAGAATCTCAAGCTAACAATAACAGAAGTTAACCTTCAGTGGTTTAAAAAAGGAAACTATCATAATCTGATGAATACAGATTTTATTACTGTTTATATTTCTCAAACAAAATTTTCTATAGCATTCTTTTGATATTTGTACGAACTGTACAAGTTAGCATATGTTCTTTTTATTGACACATTGTTTTGTTAATACAAAGAGCAGTACATTCTGTTCTATCTATTTATTTTGCAGGAGCAGCTGCATTGTAGCAGGCAGGACTATTCAAATGACCACCCACGGGACAAATCTGAGCCGCAAGTGGCCAGGGGGTCACCTGCCAATGGTACTGTATTAATGATTTTTCTATGTACATGCTCGGGCTTCTGGCCCACGAGTAAACTTATTTGAATGGCTCTGGTGCCATGGGATGCTCACCTGCCATCCCAGCGCAAAGGTCTAGCGTTCAAATCTGCCTCAAAGCAGATTAATTTTCAACACACCTTGGCACCCAGGTCAATCCTGCCTAACAAAAGGTAATAGGTCATGCCTGGGAAGTAAACATGGCCAGTGTGATGACGATGACCCTAACACCCACCGCATGCTGACTGGTCTTTGTGTAAATAAAAAGAACTTGTGATAAATTGGATATGCCATGGTAACTATGTGGTTGATCTTGAATTTCTGGCAAAGATATGTACAGTGCAGCCTGATAATGTGATCTGTGTCTTGTAGTGAAAAGAATTCAATTTTATGCTTTATTATATTGTAGCAATGCACCTGATGAGAAACAGCAAAATATGCTGGGCAATCAACAGTGCAGTGTACTGTTTTTAAATATAAACATATAAGTCTAGCACCATATGTGAAAGTGCCACTGACATAAAAAGGATCCTATATGTTGCCAAAGAGCGATGATGTTTTCATTCAAAGATGGCTTCTGGGCACGTATACTCAGAATTAAGAAGTGTCACACACAAGCTGCCTCAAAAGAACACATTATGTTTTCAAGTACCTTTCTCAGTTGTCCCCTGGCTGGCTATAATGAGGGAAACAACTGTGTTATTAACATTGAAATAATCACAATACAAATTTCATACGCAAAACTCCAGTGATGCAGCAGAAATATCTTCTGGTTTCTCACATAGACAAACTGCTGTAGAACCTATCTTTAGCCTCTGTGTACATTGTGCCATGTTCTGAATCTAAATGTGTTTATGATTAACCAACCGAAATAAAATACTGGGAAATGGCGATAAAGGGTCTGATCACTGAAATAAAAAGACAGTTTAAAGGGTTCAGATTAAGACACTGTTTTGTTCGTTGTTTAGTCGCTGCAAGCTGTTTAATTAATCAAATAAAAATTATTATGGGAAGAATTATTCAATAAAATATACATATTTCTGAAATATTCGTCACATAAATATAAATGTGACAGAAGACTTTCCCTGAAATCTAAATATGGATGAATTAATCACTGAAATAATAAATTTTAAACATTATTCACACAAAAATTAATACCGTGGAAGAAATACTAAATGAAATATAATTATCACTGAAATATTAGCAGAGATATAAATATGATTGAAAATTCAATCTCTATAAATATTATAAAAGTGTACATGAAAAGAGAAGAAATTTTAATTCCCGAAATATAATGCATTTTAAGTTCATGTCAGTTAAATGCTGAAAATAAATACAATTGTGACTGTGTGTATTAGAAAACTGTAACTGAACTACAAATAGAGTGCTAATCCTTGTTAATAAAACTGTAATAAATTCAACTATAAATGTGGTTGCAGCATTTATAAAACAAAAATGTAACATTGCGGACTATAAATGCGATTGAAGGCAGTTTCAACGACACACAAAAAAGTGTATGAACCAAATTATAAATCAAACTGAATTTTGTGTTAATAAATACTTTATGAACTGACATGTTTACTTAGTAAAAGTAAAAGAAGCAAACTATATTGTGAAAATGTAATGTGGACTATAAATATGACTTGAGACTGTTGAAAAAAAAAATAAAAAGTGAACTAAACTACAAATACAAAAGAACTCTTTGTTAAAACATACTTTATGAACTTGTTTATTTAGTATAGTTAAACCTCGTTACCACACATTTCAAGGGACAAAAAAATCAAATCAACAGTTTGTTAAAAAACAAAAAAAAAAAACTGTTCTAACTGGACTGAAATAAAAAAAAATCTTCTTGCCTATACCTGTTTGCTTCTAATGTTTTTCTCTACAGGCATTTTTCTGAGCTCTGTCTTGTCTGTTCGAGCCACAGTCTATGCTGTATTTAGTACTCCATTGATAAAGACTTTGGTCAAACCATTCAGTTGTGTTTGTGCGTGCCTTTTCCATCCCACTGTTGAGCTTTCTAGTCACATTTTGTGTTATATTTAGCATTTCTTGCAATTAGTTCAACTGCAGTTGCCTCTATTTACCTCATTTCCTCTCTACGGGCATTTGGTGAACATGATGGAGAAGCAGAAACTGGTGCATTTTTAGAGATATATGGGTGCAACAAAAAACAAAAGCGATACTTTAGAAAAAAAATTAACCCGAAAACATTAATCGAGAAAGTAATAGACGCTATCACTCTTATTCCAATACATGCACACAAACGCCATCAAAGCCTCCCTCAGAATAGGACCCTAGTTAGTATCAATATTTCCCGAACCCTGTGAATAAAGGCTCTAGTTGTTAGAAAGTCTATACCTAATGAATAAAGTACTAGATGTGACATGCTACCAAGAGCAGGAGCTGCAGACTAACAATATTTTAATCAATACGGCTTAAAACTCAGAGCTTTTCAACTAAAATGCTACACATTTTACAAAAAACATTCTTTGAATACTAAAGACTAAAAAGAAGAGAAATAACTACGTCCTACACGATCTGAACACCGAGGACAACTAGTTGATAAACAGCATCATGTGCCCCAAAACTGAGTTACTTTGGAGAGATACAAAAAGAGATACAAACATCTGTTTGTGAAAAAACGACAGTGAGAATAGTGTCTTATCTTTTGAGTGACCAAGACAAGTTTTGTCAATTGTTGGTGCTGAAAGAGTTAAAGCAAGGGTCCCCAACTTATGGGTTGCGACTCCAACTGGGGTTATGAAGGGTTTTCTATGGGGTCACTGTGCAGGGTGAGTTATAACAATTTAAAAAAAATGAAAACAAACACAAATCTCATTATCACAGAAATGTATGGGGAATGCAGGAATGTCTATTATGGAAGTGTTTTAATTGTACGCTTTATAAGAAAACAAGATTTTTAACGTATGGGGTCAGGAGTCAATATGCCTCTATAATACTGAGTGGTAACTCGAAAAAGGTCGGGAACCACTAAGTTAAAGGGATACATTTGTGGAAGCAGCAACTCTTGGAAAGCTTGTCACATGCCAAAAACTACCCATAAAACTGTCACACTCACACACGCACCAGCTAGCTATATTTGTGTGCTAAGGCTAATCAGCATATATGACTGCTCTATCGTGGCCCACCTGAGGTGTCAAGGTCGTCAGAGTGAGCACTTCTGGTGACCTGTCGCTTGGGGTAACCAGAAAAACTTACATCTCTCCAGGCTGGAGAAATTAAAGGGAGAGAAAAACGATGCAAATACCTGTTGTGGTTTATTTGTTACTTCCCTTTCTTCCAATTTATTTCCCTCCCTTAGCTGAAGGTCTGACTATCCTGAGATTACAAGATCTCAATATGGATGGTAAGCCAACTGTGCAATTCCCAACATCTCTTTCAATTTTCAAATAATTTTTAATTAGGGCAACAATAATTGCTATAGGAGACTTAAATAACTTGGAATCCTGTGTGGGAAAGGATTCATTATAAAATCCGCCCCAAAATAGGATATATATATATATTTTTTTTTAAATATTTCAGTCCACCCACCCTGGCTGTCATCAGGGACCATAAATATAACCTACGGGTTGAACAGGCCTTCTAGGACTGGGACTTGATGAACCCAGGCTATTATCTGAATGGTAGCACTTTGTGTCACCGGGTGTTATTATCGCTCGTTGTGCCATCTTAGTGGCATTGAACGTCAGTCGGTAATGATTTGGTTTATTCTAACTTGTTACTTTCCCTACAGGCGGAACATTTTCTTATCACCCACTATAAAGAATCTGAGTGGGTAGCATGCCAGCCTACAGGCCTAGTGAATACTGGTTCCAGTTTCAATCCTGACACATGTCCTGGGTGGCCATGTCGACATAGGCAAAAATGGGTACCTAGATATATCCTGAGAAGTAAAGGCGGTTGGCCTTGTACTCCTGACAGCTCCCTGTGAGTGCGGATTTGTCTTTAAATTATAGGGGCTAGCATTAAAAATAAGCCATATGACTAACTTTATTTAAAGAGAATTTGGTGCTCAAATTCAGCTTTGACTATAGGACAACATACTTGTACATGCAAAGAACAGGAAATTAGTCAAACAAAACATATGTATTTAAACAGAATTAGATTACATAGACCTACGAATTTAAAAGGGATTGGAGTGCATATACATACATGCATTAAAAGGAAACTACATTGCATGCACACACACACATAAACAGAATAAGTTCGCATAGGCTTACAAACACATGCATGAAAAAGAAATTAGATTGCACACACATACCAGCCTTTGAAGGGAATCTAACTGTTCATACACATAGGCATTATGTATTATTTTTCTTTATGTTCACCGGCTGTAAACTGCGGCAGAAAGTTCTAGTTGTTCATCCACTTCTGGACTTTAGTCTTGTTCCAGATCTTTGATTATGCACATCCGTTTTACAAATCTGGCTCATTTTAGGCAAACTATTGGTTCTCTGCCTCTCAGGCAGAAGCGCTCTGACTGAAGGAAACCACTAATTAGCCGACTCATGATCAGCATGTGAAACACAGTGGGTAAATTCTTGTTTTTCCCCATAATGGGGCATCGGAACCCACACGCAGAAGATGTGTAAAATCTATATAGGGAAGCTGGGAAGGCAGACAACCTGTATAGTAGATATTATAATGTGGGGGACAAGGGGAAACTGCCACATTATTTTCCAGGAATAAGTTTTTGAGCAATTAGACATATAAATTCTGTGGTGCTTCATGTCAGTCTTCAGCTGAAATAACACGACATGGCGTCAATATGTGACATTTAATTCTCAAGTCTTCACACATTCAAGGTCTCAGCTTTTTGGGATTTCAATTTGTGAATGTATGTGTACATGTGTGTGTACACGCGTGCGTGTGGGGGACAAACTGCCCCTTTAACAAGTATGTAGTAAAGGTAACTACCTAAGGATAAAACTGAATGTGCTGGACTGAAAGGGACAGATGATATCTCAGCCTAGCTGTAAACCACAACACAATATGCCAACCGTCCTTTTAACTATGAAAGCCAAAGAAGAAGCATTAAGAGATGAGGCAATGCTTCCAGAGATCGCAGGACCACTTTGGAGATAAATAATTGTAAGTACTTCACTTGATGTAATTCTAAGACATGATCAAACTATATTTTACCTTGTAGGCCTGAGAGTTCATCCTCCGTGTCGTGGCTCAAAGAATGGGCCTCCCCTACATCAGAGAACACATCACCGCTCTCATCTCTGTCCTGGTCATGCTTGGGGACATCCAGAGCTGCCCTCTTGTACTCGTCCTCGACCACCTCCCAAGACCTCTCTTCAGTGTCTTGCTGAAGTGTAACCTCCACATGGGCTGTCTTTTTGGACGTGCTCACAGCCTGCTTCCCAGTTAAGTCGTAACTGATTTCTCCAACGGGAGACCGAGACCTCGGCGTGACACACTCCTCCTCTATCCTGGAATGCTCTTGGATCTCTTCTATCGACCCCGATCTAGATCTGGACTTTCTGGTCAGGTTAGCCACCATCAACCTATTTGTAACTACAGTTCCGTCATCCATGACCTGGGTGCTCTCCTCCATATCTCGAACATCCCGACCCTCAACTTGCTCCTCATCCTGCTCCTCCTCGTCATCATAGTAATCAGATTCATCTGAGTCACTTCCTTCCACAAAAGCAGACATCGTGCCAGGTACAACCTCAGAAATTTCAAAATCCTCAGACTGTCGCCCCTGGGCGGGGTCAAAGGTCTCCTCATGAGTCCGCGTGTGATGGACCATTCTACTGTAGATGACCTTTCTCTGAACTCTGGACCCATCTTCCAGAATCTGCTCAACATTCTCTGTTTCTCTGACCACACGAGGAGGTTCGTCAAACGTTTCCACAACATCTTCCTTATCGAACTCCGGCACAAGCAGTGCTTCTTCTACATGTCCCTGATCTCGATCTTTGATGTGAAGATCTTTTTCAACCTTTTTGAAAGAGTGACTGCGGACTCTGCGAGTATAGTGTACGGTGCCGTCTGGTAGGAGTTCTTCATATTCATCAACATCCACTCCTTCGGCAGGAGGAATCGTGTCTTTGACGACATCAACTGATGATCCTTCCAGAGGAGTGATGTCTTGAGCTGCTGCAGAACCCTCGACATAGGCTCCTAGAGAAACATTAATCAAAGAAAACAACGTAGGACATGAGAAAACAAGCCATTGCAAGAGAGACACAGAATACATATGATATAAACACATTAAGTGCGAAACAATAATATCACTTTGTATGTATGAGTGAGATAGAGAACGAGAGAGAGTAAATGAGAGAGAGAAAGAGAAAGGGAAGGAAAGAGAGAAAGAGAAAAAAGAGACAGAAAATGAGGAAGAGAGATAGAGAACGAACAAACAAACTTTATTTCAAAGGGTCTCAAACAAGGCACACATGCCAGAGAGAGAGAGTGGGGGGGGGGGGGGGAGACTGCATCACTAGGCAAAAGCATCTTGGTATATCACACAGGGAACCAGACCACCTAGGGTCCGCTGGGAAGACAACAACTGACAGTCCCTTACTGACAGAGGACTGGAATGGAACAGAGCCTAAAAGAAAATTGCACATAGTGAAGTCTGGCAATCTCTCTGGCAAACCTCCACACCCCTTGGTAGACGAGGACACCCCAAGGAAGACAAGGACAGACTAAGTCAGTAAGTAAAAGCAAGCTGAGATGTCTAACGCACAAAAATAAATCAGCTAATTCAACAGTACTATTGAATAACAAAGACAATCACACTCACATGCACAATTAACATAGCTTGATGTAAGTTGAAAATAAAATTTAAAAAAAATTAAAAAATAAATAAATAAAAATCAAGATTCCAGCGAAGCGAGTGAGAAAAACATGCCTGTAGTTACTGAAATTATCTGCCCTGTCAACTAGCATAGGCAGTCAACGTCTGATATCCCACATGATCACTGGAAGCACAGATCAAGTCAGTGTTCTTGCCCTACCCCCATCAATGTGGCCAAGCCATTAAGGTATTATTATCTCTTTGATACCCGCTGCTGCTTTCCCATCAATTGTGCCAGCTGTTACCAAGTTCTCAAGTCTACTGCTTCGCACATGTCCCAAAGAAAAATGTGACTGTGGCCATCTTCTTCTTCTTCTTTGTCTTCCTCTTCTCATTCATCAGCTGTTAACTCCAGCAGAAAGTTCTGGTTCTTCTGGGCTTTGATGGCTTTGTTCCAGAGCTTGAGTTTTATGTGCACATCCATATTGTAGTTCTAGCTTATGTATGTGCAGACTGTTGGTTCCTTGCCTCGCAGAACAGATCCACTATCCTTTAACAGGCAGGTCCTAAAAGATAATTAATTACAGATTTGCTGAAATCGGATGTGGCTGGCTGAAACATATCACGGTCTAGCTGTAAAACACAACACAATGTGCTTAACACTTTTGTTTTTTTAAAAAGAAGAACACAGAAGAAAGAAGAACCTACTAAAAAGCAACAATTAGCAACACTGCAACTTATCATGCATATCTTAAGTGGAGACTACGCTACTTTGTTCTGCCAAAAAACTAGCTGCAAAATCTAACCAGTCTGCCCATGTGTTACCAGGGTCCTCATAGGAAGCAAAGAATAATAACTGTGCACCCTGCCAGGTATGTCATAAGAGGAAACAATGGGTAAGGTTGGTCTTGTCAGTCAGTCAATAGCATGTCCCTTGCAGAACCTTGAGCTCCCATAACAACCCTCTAAAAAACTTCTCAATCATAAGCAAGATGTCCCACGTCTGATATACCCACCTGGAGATCATCTGCAACAACCTGCACCCATCTTTTCTTTGGCCTTCCTCTTCCTCTCTTCCCAGGCATATACCCCTCCATTATTGTTCTCTTTAAACTTTCATGACATTTAAAGTGACCAAAACATTTCAATTTCTTGTGTTTTATCGTCTTTAAAAAGCCAACCTTGTTCAATATGCAGTTCCTGAAGTATTTTCGCATTTGTTCTTTTCTTTACCTATGATATTTTTAGAACCCATCTAAAACATTTGTATTCAAAGGCATGTGCGTGCTGTTCAGCTTGGGCTTGATGTTGGCTATTTCATTTCTTTAGGGGGGGGGGGGGGGGGGCTAAAAAAACAACAAACCATGAACAAGTCTAAAAGAGCATGACTTGACCTGATTTGGTTGAAGGCCTAAGCTCCATTAGACAAGAAACAAATGATGAGCAAGTAGACAAATGGGCCTGACATGGGTGAGTTACCTCCTTCAATCCGAAGTGATCATTATTTCAACTCATTCCACCCCAAATTGTTTAGCTCAAAAGCAGCTGAACTAGTAATCTAGACTATAAAGACACCGGGAAGGCTAACCCAGTCAACAAATGCCCACAGAAGTCGGATGTGTTGGCCGAAAGGTGCAAATATCGCAGCCATGCTGTAAACGGAGACAACGCAATTACATCTTCGGATGAACGTAGAAGAAGAAGAAGACTATAAAGACTGATATAACATTTTTCTATGACAGATGACAGCTGGTAAATGATATTGTCTTTGATGTGATCCAGAAACACATGGTAAATTGTTCAGGACTGAAAAGAGATAAGGGCCCATGCTTCATTGGGAGATGAATGACAGTGGAAGAGGAGATAGGCCTATGCTCCCATTGGAGATGAATGACAGTGGAAGAGGAGATAGGCCTATGCTCCAATTGGAGATGAATGACAGTGGAAGAGGAGATAGGCCTATGCTCCAATTGGAGATGAATGACAGTGGAAGAGGAGATAGGCCTATGCTCCAATTGGAGATGAATGACAGTGAAAGAGGAGATAGGCCTATGCTCCAATTGGAGATGAATGACAGTGGAAGAGGAGATAGGCCTATGCTCCAATTAGAGATGAATGACAGTGGAAGAGGAGACAGGCCTATGCTCCAATTGGAGATGAATGACAGTGGAAGAGGAGATAGGCCTATGCTCCAATTGGAGATGAATGACAGTGAAAGAGGAGACAGGCCTATGCTCCAATTGGAGATGAATGACAGTGGAAGAGGAGATAGGCCTATGCTCCAATTGGAGATGAATGACGGTGAAAGAGGAGATAGGCCTATGCTCCAATTGGAGATGAATGACAGTGGAAGAGGAGATAGGCCTATGCTCCAATTGGAGATGAATGACAGTGAAAGAGGAGACAGGCCTATGCTCCAATTGGAGATGAATGACAGTGGAAGAGGAGACAGGCCTATGCTCCAATTGGAGATGAATGACAGTGGAAGAGGAGATAGGCCTATGCTCCAATTGGAGATGAATGACAGTGGAAGAGGAGATAGGTCTATGCTCCAATTGGAGATGAATTGACAGTGAAAGAGGAGATAGGCCTATGCTCCAATTGGAGATGAATGACAGTGAAAGAGGAGACAGGCCTATGCTCCAATTGGAGATGAATGACAGTGAAAGAGGAGATAGGCCTATGCTCCAATTGGAGATGAATGACAGTGAAAGAGGAGATAGGCCTATGCTCCAATTGGAGATGAATGACAGTGAAAGAGGAGACAGGCCTATGCTCCAATTGGAGATGAATGACAGTGAAAGAGGAGATAGGCCTATGCTCCAATTGGAGATGAATGACAGTGAAAGAGGAGATAGGCCTATGCTCCAATTGGAGATGAATGACAGTGAAAGAGGACATGGTGTGTTCTCTTGCTCAGTAAAAACATGCATTCTGGTATGTGCCTCATATGGTCTTATTGCCTCGGTCAGTCTAAATGAATTCTTCTTCTTCTTCTTATCCTTCACTAGATGTTAACTCCAACGGAAAGTTCTGGTTGTTCACCTACTCCTGGACTTTGGTCCAGAATTTGAGTTTTTGTGCACATTTGTTTTACAGATCTGGCTTCTTAGCATACAGCTGGGTCCTTCTCTCTAAAGCAGAGGGACTCAGTCTTTAAAGAAATCACCCCTAATTAGTCACATACTATGACATGCTTGTTAAGGGGGCAGTGGGTCTATTCTTTCTTCTCCCAAATAAACTCCTGGAACCCACAAGGGGATAAAATGAATACTAAAAACCAGGATCCTTTCTGGACAAATTTTTAAAAAAAAAAAAAAAAGCATGTACCTTCAGTACTGTCGTCCAGAGCAGACTCGTCGACCACAAGCACAGTCCCTGCTAGAGTCCTTGGAGACGGCACGGGGTAGCTGGAAGAGGTTGACTGGAAGCCCCCGGATCTGCCTGAAATATCCTCACTAGAGAGGGTATGTTTCTCAGAACGGAGTGTCTGTTCACGTCGATCTACAAAGTCTTCATCTCTGAGCCCAGCAGCAAGCTCCCCAAGCGTGCCCGTCTGATGGACAACCGTGGCAGTGGTCGAGTCTGGGCCTCTATCTGAGCCAGCAAATTCCGCTGTGCGTTCAACTTCTGAGTATTTCGATTGTGAGCGGCTGACTGGATCCACAGGTGAGCCTAAGGAATCTACAGATGATCCAACGTTTTCAGAGAGATGGGTCAGGATGACATCGGTGGGTCTCACTCTTGACAGCTGGTCTATGTCATCTGCTTCAGCTTCAGCTTTGCCATTGATGTCATCTATGATCTCATAGGAGTCCTCTTCAATGCAGCTCTCATCTTCTTGGTACTTGTTCACTGCCCCGGACCTTTCACCTGGGAAGTCCCTATACTGAAGGTCCCCATCATCTGCACGTAGTGTCTGGTCCTGCAGGTCTTCACTGGCATCCTCAGACCTTTGGGTAATGACATATCTACCACTATCAACGTCTGAGTATCTGCTTTGATCTAACCTGTCATCCAATGACTGGTCAGCTGTTCGATAAGTATCAGCATCTGAAGAGAAATCGCCAAATCTGTCGCTACCCCGTTGGAAGTCATAGCTTTCATCTCGAGCATCTTCATACTGAACCTTCTCGTAATCTGTGTCTTCGTCTTCATAATAAGCCTTCTCATCGGCTCGGAATCCTTCGGGCAGAGCAGGTTCCGGAACTGAAGCTGGCTGGTCAGAATAAGAATGTCCACCCTCAGACAATGGGCTGACAATCTGGCTTGACGGCTCTGAGGTGACCACCTGTGTCGTCTGGTAAGCATGGACAACAGTCTCTCCTGAATGGGTCTCTGTCTGAGAATACAGCACCTCAGGTTCCGTTCTATGAAGCCCATACTGCTTTAGTGGCACTTCTTTTTCTCCTGAAATGTGTAGACGTGTTGTGTGCTCTCAATAAAGTGTTGGGTCAGTACTCATACAACATACACTAACATGCTATTATACGTGTTAATGAGGGATCAAGTCAGACACTAACATGGCTGACTACACAACATTTCACTAATCAATCATCACTGCCTGCACAAGACTTCAAGGCACAAAAGGCTGGTATAGCTGTTTATCGATGCCCTACTTATACAATTTTTGTGTGGTGTAACTGGGATCTCCCCCCTTGTTTCGCCACTGAGAATGATTTTGAATGATCTTAGTGTAGTCAAACCTTGAGGTAACTGCCTGGAGGGAAACAAATGCAGTAGAGCAGATGGATGGTTGACTACTGACCTCTGCTTAAATTTTTGTGCAAACGGGGAACAGGAACTACTCTTCCTAGTCAAGGAGTAATGGATTGGGTTCTTACGACAGTTAAAAAAAAATATATCCTTTTTCATGCACATCTTCTTTTTCCTATCTGGAGTACTGGCACTAAATTATTTTTACAGGCCAAATAAAGTTCAAGAAGTGATACCGACATATGAGTGATACATTGATTATCATAGTGATCACCTTTACTTTCTATGTCATTTTCTAGTACACATTTTAAGGGATTACAGAGTCCCTGGGAATTCCCATTTATGGAGGACATAACAGGGCTCATTCCAATAAATGATAGTTCACCTCAATACCACAACCAAAGGATCCAAATGAGGTGAGATGATTTCAAGCTTTTTCAACCTGGGAGAAGTTCATTTTTATAAATATGTCTTGATGGGAATTCTCCAGGGTGAAGTGGTCCAGCCGTCTGCCTTGCACTCTGAAGGTTTTGGGTTCATTTCACGGCTGCACCCTTTAGTTCACAAGTACAGTTTTTACAGAGATCCCTGGGGATCGTCGCCGGAGCTGCGGAGTAACTTCTTTGTGCGGCGCTCTTCACAGGCAGCTAGCCATTCTTCTGAGAGAGACTGAGTGGCATGAGATAAAACCTGGTGCAATGGAGTCGATCCTCTCGACTTTAACCTTTTTAATGACAGTATTTGTAGAAAAAAAATTGGGGGGTGCGAAGAAGTGTAATGTTTGCTGGCTATAACGGGTCCCTGCTCTGGCAGAAACAAAACTTAAAATATAAATACCTTAACACCTCAATAGTTTCATATCTTGCACAGACGTGGAAGACCATCACATCAGTTTTTTTTTAAGAACACATTTATAGCCATCCTCAAAGATAATATGAGCTGGAATGACGTGCATTAAAAATTTAATACCAGTCTGTGGAAGACAGGGGGAACCATCACACTTATGTCATACTTAAGCAGCTACGATGCTTAAAGATTATATGTGCTGGAATGACATGCACTGAAAATGTAATACCAGTCTGTGGAAGACACGGGGAAACTGTGACACTTACGCCATACTTAAGCAGCTACGAGGCCAAGTGTGTGCTGGAGCAACATGCTTTAGAAATGTGAAAGTAGTTGTTTAATTGGCAACATAAAACACCATGACCACTATTGATAACATGCACTGATGCATCTTGAGAATGTACAGCTGTGGTGTGCCTACACAAACACTGTTTTAGTGACTGAAAAATCATCTTCTTGCAATGTATGCTATAAAGGACCCTTTCCCACACCCTCAGACATACAGTGCTAGACTTCTAGCCATGCGGCCCTAAATCCTCCAGTTCAAAGCTTCCCCTGCAAAAGTAGTCAATACAGGCAGTAATTTGACAGTTTTGTGCTAGACATTTCATAAACCAACTGGCACTCGGTGGGTAATATGTCAGCATCACATCGACCACCTGTGCTTCCCAGTACTTTACCCGGTACCCACTGTAGGCTGGGTCAACCTGCAAGTTAGGGGTCATTTTTTTAAAGAAAAAAACACACACACAAACAGTCCACCACTGCTCTGATTTGAAACTAAGACCTTCAGATCCGCAGTTAAGTATCTAGCTGCTGCACCCTGGTGGCTGCAAAGTTATGCTCTCCTTTAAAAAAAAAATGATGTGCCATCTCCTAAATGAAGGCTGGCTAGAGTGCATCCCCAGCTGTTATTATGGGTATTATGTGGTGAAACATCAATCTCTTCCAGATGCAACAATTGCACCGCTGTCTGAAAATGGGGAGCAAATTTATCTTTAAACCGCCCGCAGTGGAAATTGAACCCTTGTACTCGAGGACTATGACACTGTTAAACACATTCACTGACTTCAAAACCACAGAGCTGTGTCCTTTAGTGATTAAAAAAAAGTTAACTATTCAGGATGTATTTAGACGAGCAGATTAGTAAGTGCAGCATGCAGTTAGTGTTACCTCCAGTTATATGGTGCTCTATTTAACACATATCGTGCCACACTATAGTGACCACTAACTCACCAATGCTGATGCATTGCTACTAAAATGTTACTGTTAATGATACAATAATTAAAAGAAAACACAGTAAAGTAGTAGTTGCAATTTGTATCAAAATATACTGTTCAATCCTAAAGATTATAACTGGGAAATACAGTCTTCATCGAGTTATCAGTGTGTATACATGTTATTTTATATTTTGTGTACATGTTTATTTAAAAGACAATTATGTAAGCTGTATTACTGTTTCAAATATTACTTTGTTTACACATGATGCTCCTCATATTTGTATATATAGATCAATCGGTATTTAGTTGGTGATGTTGTCAACATAACGTCGGCCGCAAATTGTCTGCGCCAACATGAAACTGACACATTGCTACTTAGATTTTTATAGTGTTTGTAAGAAGAAGAAATTTTGAGTTGAGTTGAGTTGACTCAAGAAGCGACTTCACAGTACTCGGGGCATTCCCATAAGCACGCCGTCCCCATCTTCAGCAGCCAGTGCAGAGTTCCAATACAAATGGTGCTAGTAGCATTCTGATTAAAGGTTCCTGCTTTTCCTCTCAGCCTTGAGCATATGTCAGAACTGCTCATCGTTGCATCAATCTCACCAGACTCATCCGAACTGTAAAAATTTTGTTGTTCTTAATTTCCTGGCTCAGGCATCAATGGAAAAAATCCAATAATGCTTTGTTTCTGAGATTCTGAAAGCTGCCATGGTGTAGCGGCAAGACAGCAAGACAGGCCAAGCTTGTGGAGTCAGGTCCTGACAAAGCCAGACTTTTTTATAAAATGACTTTGACTCCTAGTCTGACCCACTCGGCTCACTAGCGTAGTTAGCTAAACCTGACTTCGCGGCAACCGGGTGACAAACTCCTTGTGGTCCGCGTTCACGCCCGGGGGTAGGCAGAAAAGCCATATTTCTCCCAGATTTAAGGTATCTATAATGGAATCAAGGTCGAAGGGTTGCTATATTCATAATACCGAGCCCAAGATTTAACAGCTCATGGCTTCTGGATACTTTAAAAAAAAACACACACACACCCTTAAAAAAGTACTAGGTAAATGTAATCGGTGAAGTTGACCACACCACCCAGTGTGTGCCGATTGATCTAAAAAGTACAGCTCTAACTCTGTATGCCCAATACGTCTAATGGTGTTAAAGAAAAGGATCCTTTACTTTGTTCTTTTTACTTATATTTTAAAGGTATTTGTATAGACAAAAGATCCTCTTTTCCCTGGCTCATGAATCATTCTAACACATCTAATAGTGCATTTATGTGACATTTCCATAGTGTTCTAATAGAAAAAAATGTGTTAATATATTTTTCCTGGCTCATGCATCATTCAAAAACATTTAATAAATTTTAAAACACGTTTTTATTTTAAAAAAAAAAAAGTTAAGTTACATATGAACAAACAAGACACAAAGAAAAGATTGTCCAACTTATAGCCTGTCATACATTGATGAATCCCATTCTAGTGGATATGTCAGTAACGAAGAGAAAAATAAAAGCAACTAACTGAACACCACAAAATAAACTGTGCCAACTATTATTTGTGTCTTCTTTGCTCAAATTTACAACAGAGGAACATTGCTTTGATTTACATCAAAGAAATTATAATAATCTGATGGTACCTGTATAGAAAACAACAGTTGTTGCAATGCATCATCAATGGCATGTTCACAGTGTATGTATGATGGAAATTTTAAGTAAATGATCTTTTTTCACGCCTTAAAGAGTGTCGGGCATACAGGGCCAGATCTATATTTTACAGATCTGTCGGCACTTGGTAGGTAATACTGTCAACGTCCCGTCTGCTGCCTTTACCTCCCAGGACTTTACCTGGTACTTATTTAAGGCTGGGTCAAGCTGGGAGCCAAGTTCATTTTATGAGAAAATGTGCTTGTATTAACTTTCTGGCTCGTCGTTGGACTACAGAAAGATTGTCTACTGTCTACTTTTGCAGGACTACAAAAAGATTGTCTACTGTCTACTTCTGCAGGACCACAGAAAGATTATCTACGTCTACTTCTGCAGGACTAAAGAAAGATTATCTGCACCACTGGGGGTGGTGAATTGATACATGACAAGGCAGATGTGGTCAAGGCCCATTGAGAACAAGTGAAGGAATCAGTAGAAAAACAAGATTATTATGGCCTGGAGAGAATGAGGCACCTGGGTATAACCAGAGGGTCTGGCCAGCTTACTACACTCAGGGGAAAGGTAAGACGGACATATAACCAGATTGTGACTGGTACCATCAGTATTGGAATTCTGCGATGGCTGCTGAAGATGAGGACAGAGCACGCATCGGAATGCCCTAAGTGCTGTGATGTCAATTCTTGACTCAACACAGAAAGATTGTCTACTATATACTTTTGCAGGACTACAGGAAGACTGCCTTCTGTCTACTTCTAAAGGACTACAGAAAAAGTGTCTGCTTCTGCACTGCACCTCCAGGACTGCATCCTGGTTTGACTAGCAGGGACTCAGAGAGCCACCTCCTGACTGTAAATCCAACAGACACAAACCCCTGATGCCTTGTTCAACTGTATACATTTTACTAAGGAACACTATGGCTACACCAAGTAATCTACTATCCTCTCTCTCTCTCTCTCTCTCTCTCTCTCTCTCTCTCTCTCTCTCTCTCTCTCTCTCTCTCTCTCTCTCTCTCTCTCTCTCTCTCTCTCTCTCTCTCTCACTCTCTCTCTTTCTCTCTCATGTTTGTGTACATATGTGTGCGCGCACGCGCATGATGTGCATTTGTGAGGCCTCAGATAAATGTGTCTCTTAGTTCTGCAGAGTCAATCTCCCTCTCAGGCCTACAATCTCCCTGTTGGTTCTGCAGGGTCAATCTCCCTCTTGAGTCCTCAGAGTTAATCTCCCTCTCAGGTCTGCAGAGTTAATCTCCCACTCGGGTCTGTCATAGACATCTGTCAACAGACATCTGGATGATGTTTAACACAGAATACATTTATCTAGTAAGACATCATCCCCATCATCATCATCCTATTCTGCTGTCTATACAGCACATAGGGCTTGCACTCTACTCCTCCACTCTCTATCCTGAGCAATCTACTCAACATCATGGCTGGAATCCAGTCCTTTGGTCTCTCTCAGCAACATTCATCTCAGGGTTTCCCTCAGGGCCTCCTCATTTTCTCAACCAACTGTTTCCCACTGCAGTGCCTATTTTTCTACATTATTATTTTGTTTCTGCCATGTGTGTGTATACTGGTGTGTATTTGTGTATCAATGCAAATGTCTGTTTAATTAATTATAAATGCATTACTAAGTGCGCGTGTGTGTTTATTACCATACGTGATTATTTATTACTACATGAGTGTGTTTACTACTTACTATACGTGGGTGTTTACTGCAACCTGATTATTTTAACAAACAAATGTGGAACCAGCAGCAAACAATACACTGTACTATTTATTATAAACCCGTATTATACAATACTGTTCTTGTATGATTGTCAGTGGTTTAAAGTGTAAAAAGAAAAAAATGAAATTGGTTTATATGGCTCTGAAACTTAGAGAATAACTAAAAAAGATGAAGATTCATTACAAATCTTTGAAAACCAAGTTTTACGGTGAATCTTTGCAGCTATCAAAGATGCAAACAGCAAGGAAATACAGAGTGAAAAGCAACAAATGAAATTCATAATCTGTTTAAATCACCACTGATCATGAGGGCTAATAGATTGAAATGGCTGTGGCATACTGAGAGTGTCAAATGATAGAGGGGTAAAAACTGTGTACACAGGAGATTTGAATGGTCCTAAAGCATGAAGCATACCAAGAAGATTGTGGACAGATAACATGCAAGCAGATCTGCAAACACTTGCAGCCACCAACTGGAAAGAGAGGACTAAGTCATAGAGAAGAATGGGGGGGTGGGTGATATCTGCTGTAATGAACCTCAAGTGCTTTGAATGCTGAAGAAGAAGAAGCAGCAGAAGAAAAATTTACCGCTTGCACTATAAACAGGACACATAACAAAATCCTGCATAATTTATTGCTGTGTGTGGGTTCCGGAACCCGTGCATGTGTGTGCGTGTGTGTGTGTGTGGGGGGGGGGGGGGGGGATCGTCTAAACGTCTTTTCCTAAAACTAAGAACAATCTCTTTTGTCACAGCCTGCCTTACATTTGTACTCTTACATTTCATAAAACATAAAGCCATCTAAACTGTCTTTATCAACGACTAACATAAAACAACAATGCCACCCACCTACTATTACAGTAAAAACTTATTACCACAAATTCACTTAAGAAGAACACTCGGTTAACATGAACACAATTTCGGAGCCAGCGGGGATGTATTATTATTATTAGTCTCTGGTCAGCAAAGTTTCTTTTAACATGGACTTTTGATTTTTCTGCCTTCTTGTAATTTGTGTTAAAAAGGTTTTACTATATTATTCTTGCTGTTTTAGAAAACAAAATTAAATATAACTTTAGAGTGTGTAAAATTTTGCAGGTAATTGAAATCCATCTTTATTTACCTGTATCAGCCCATTCAAGGAAACATTATCCATAAATCAAATTTAACTTAGAAACACACATTCAAAATCCATAGGCAGACACTTAACAAGCAAGCATACAGAAGAAAAGATGCCAGCATCAGATCAAATCTTCACTATCCAAAGTTAAAAATAGTAAGAGACAATGGCCACCAGAAAACAAAAACAAAAACTTCCAAGGCTTATTTTAGAATGTTTATTTTACGTCTAGAAAATGTATAGGTTTTAACAAAAGCACTGAAAGGAAGCAATCAACAAGAAGCTTTCATTCTTACAGTTTCATAAAACATGTATTTCATTTTCACTTTTTTTGTGTGTATTAACTCTTCTAAAGAGGAATACCTTTTAAGGTTATTAAAAAAAAAAAAAAACATAAAACATGTACTTTATTATAATTTTTTTTTAGCTTTCTTTTCTGTCATACTTTTTAAAACTTCTTAACTGAATAAAATTGTTTTTTCATAAAGGTGTATTTTACTGTCAATTTTCCAACTTTTCTAAAGAGAAAGCCTCATTCAGGAAATCAAAACAAGGTTTATAAACCATGTACTTTAGTATAATTTTTTTTAACCATCTCTTCTTCTACCCAAGCATGTCTTACTCTTTCATCTTAATTTCATAACACAGGCATTCAAAAATCCCTTTGCACCAGTTCTTCTATATAGATATGTCTTGTATATTAATCTGAATTCATAAAATACCCCCCCCCCCCCCCCCCCCCCCCCCCCCCCCCCCCCCCCCCCCCCAAAAAAAAAATTCATAGTAATTTTTAGGCCATTTCTTTCAAAGCATGCCTGACTTTTTTTTTTTAAATCTTGCATACTTAACCTCAAAAACAGGTATTTCATAATTGTTTGTTAACATACTTTTTTAGAGAAGGCCTTACATAATCTTCATAAAACATCATAATTTCATAAAACAAGTATTTCCTTATCATTTACCAACTCTTCTACTGAAGCATGTCTTACATTGTAAAAGTGAATAGTTATTAAACACAATTTTATAAAACAATATTTCACAGTGTGTGTCTATTAATCTAGAGACA
Source organism: Candidula unifasciata (assembly GCA_905116865.2). Lineage (NCBI taxonomy): Eukaryota > Metazoa > Mollusca > Gastropoda > Stylommatophora > Geomitridae > Candidula > Candidula unifasciata. Next base: position 39,176 of record CAJHNH020002869.1, on the reverse strand, counting down.
TAAGTGTTTTATAGCAATCTTCTAAAATTATAAGGGGTTCTACAAAAGTTTTATTCAGGACCTGCATATACAACCAGTGTTATCACCACCTAGGATGATGAATACACATGGAAGGTAAGGGAAAGCCATCACATACATTTCCCAAAAACAAATTTATAAGCATGTCACACAGTTTGATTAACAGCAGGGTTGACATAACTTCATACAAGTCCTCTAGACTGAACCATCAAGGTCTTACAACTTGATTACATGCCAACAGGAGAAACAACACACACAACTAAACTGATACAGAAATGAATAAACAAATATTTCTGTACCAATTCAGTTAATCATGACAATGTAATAATAAATATTATGCAGAGGTTCTTAACCTTGTATGTGCCATGAACTCCACTTTGTGCACATGAACTGGCACATTTCCTGTGTAGATTTAGGGGTCCCCTGGGGCGGAAAGAGGGACTGGGTGTGAACGAATAAACCCAACTGTTCCTTAACTCTTTCAGTCCCAAGGAACGTATCATACATTCATAGGTACTTATGTAGAAGCACAATAAAAGCAAGAGGCGCCGAGTTTGATGTCTCTCTTTACCACCCCTATGGTCTCTGATGCTAAACCCCCAGAGAGTGACAGAGTTAACATGAAGGCAATAAAATATGAATAATTAAGGGTCAGCAGAAATTGGGTGTGTTGGCCTAAGGGTGCCAATATGGCAGCCTAGTTGTAAACTATATAATAAGGTGTGAACCACTTTTTTTTTTTTAATAGCAAATACAGAAGAAGAAGAAAACAGGAATGAGGAGGAGGAGAATAAGAAAAGGAAGAAAACTATAACACTAGGAAGAAGAAGAATTAGGAAGAGGAGAAGGAGGAGGAGGAGAAGAAGGAGGAGGAGGGGGAGAATAGGTAAATAGAGCCAGTGGGTTCATTTAATTGTAAACGTCATTAGTTTCTGTTGACTATTATAAGCTAGATCTTTGTGAATCTTGATTAGTCCTCAACTTCCAAAACAATGAAGGATCCCTTGACATAATGTCACGCTTGATTGGCAGCGAGGGAGCCATGGTTGTGCCCTGGCTAGATACTGCCTGATCAGTCACCTCTGACCCACTTCTAGAACTGGCCGGTGGATAATTATCGACACCCACACACACACAAATTTTCTTCTTTTTAGGAGCTGTTGTGGTGCAATGCAGTCACCTCTGACCCACTTCTAGAACTGACAGGTGGATAATAACGGACGCCCATACACACATTTTCTTCCTTCTGAAAGCCATTTTGGTGCAGTGGCTAGACGCTCACCTGGGGATCAGAAGGTCGTGGGTTCGGGTCCGAGACAGAGCCTGCAGTTTTATCAAAAATAACCTCGACTCCCAGGTCGACCCAGCCTTCAGTGGGTACAGTCCTAGGAAGCAAGGGTGTCGGGTATGATGTTGAACACACCACCCACCAAGTGCCGATTTGATCTGTTTAAAAAAATATATAGTTCTAGCCTGATATGACTTTTTAAAATTTCTTCCTTCTCTCCCTCTAAAGATCTATTTGCTTTTGTGAAAGTATCATACTGGGGGTCCAATTGTCACTGATGGGTGATCTGGATGGGTGATGTTGTCCGCACCACACAACACTGGCTGAAGTCCGCCCGACGAACGGCCCTGCACTACACTATCCTGGCTCTAGAAGATATTAGATATCTTCCTTCAATCACCATCTCTAGAGAAAAGTTATCGCTGCAAAAATTCTAGTTACGAAATGCAGGTCTAAACAACAGACTGTGACCTTAACTGATCTCCCCATTTTGGAAAACAGCGAACAGACCTACAGCCTCCAACAGGCATGTCATAGGAGGCCACTAATTAGAGGTGTGACTTTTAAAGTCAGACTGCCTACGTCTGACAGACAAGGAACCAACAATCTGCACATACATAAGCCAATTATGTAAAACTGATGTGCATGCACAAGTCAAGTTCTGGATCAAGACCAAGGACCAGAAGTGGGCAACAACCAGAACTTTTCCCTAGAGTTTACAGCCGGTGAATGTTAAGAAGAATAACTGTCTAACTACAAGAACAGTTATCAACTATAAATATGAATTAATTAAAAGCCAGTTACATTTTTATGACATGTCAATGGAGTCAGTCAGTGGGCACAAGGCTAAGAACCCCTGTAAATAAAAGAAACATAACAAATCTGGAGTATATTGGACCCTTGCCTATGATGGTCAAACAAGGCACTCAGACAGCAAGTATCATCACTGTCACAAGCACACAACCAGACAAAGAAGGCTTCACAGTTGCAGTGTATCGCTAGAGTTTGCCACAGCCTAACAGCCACAAACAGCTTTGAGCATTTTCCCAGAGTAACTGAGCACATTAACTTAACCTGGGGGGTTTTATGGTTTAGCAGTCCACCTTGTGGCCTGAAGATCATGGTTCATTTCTCGTCTGTATGGCTCGGTTCATGAGCACGGTTTAGAATGAAAATTCCTGATTATCCTCACTGGGAGCTAAGGAGTTCATGCTAAGAGACACTGAGTCACATAGGGCAAAACCCTTTTGCAAAACTGAAGATGATTTTTCAACTCAAACATTTAAAGTTAAGCTGTCATAAGCGACATCAACCAACTAGTATATTCACCAGCCAATCAACCAGCAGATATTTTCCAAGCAACCAATTTTCTTTAGACACGAAACTTTCATTATCTTTACCCCAGCATTGTTATACTAAAATTATTAACTATAGTTTTATTATTCTTTATCTACATCTCACATAGAAGACATGAGATTAGCTTAAATAATGTGCAAGAATGTGCGAATGAGGAATTAGTTGTGGATCTGACAAGGAGGGACACATGAGAGGAAGAGATCGTGTGTATAATAAGTGTGCCATGGTAACAGTTAGCATCTACACCTTTATTTTTTTGCCACAGGAGACGGAGCATTTCTGGGTATGCCCGCTGTGCTCTGATGTCGATTCTAAAATCAGTAATCAGTCAAAAGTACATTGCACTTGCCGGCAGGATGTTGATCACATCAGCCATCATAGGCCGTTTCACCCACACAAAATACTAGCCTAGTCCTCACATGCCCTATGGGCTGCTTGTGCAGGTTAAGGGGCCTGAACCCATGATCCACAGTGAGTGTCTAGCTGCTACACCAGGACAGCTCCCAAAAGCAAGAATTTTTTTTTTTTTTTTTTTTTTTTTTTTGGGGGGGGTGACCTCTCAAACACAATTGAATTTACACCATAATGATAACCGTAAGCAACATCATTAGCACTACCATATACTGTGTCCAGTCTCAATGATACAGCAGGAATGCTACAAAGATGTGTACGACAAAGTCTACTGATTTCTTATGACAAATAATAGTGATTTAATTTAGTAAAAACGATTCTTTTCCACACCTCTGCCACATGATGCATATATAACAGTTATAAATCTATATTTTTATTGAGAAGATCTACTGGCACTCCGTGGGTGATAAAGTCAAAACCATAACGGCCACCTTTACTTCCCAGGACATTACCTGGTACCCATTTTAGACTGGGTCAGCCTGAGAGCCAAGGTCTATCTGAAAAAAAAAATCTTCATGCATGCGGATCTGAACCCTAGACCTACAGGCCAACAGGTGAGTGTGTAGCCACTAATGCTACCAAACAACTCAGGTGCTTGTGTTGCTATACTGTCTATAAGGAATGACTTTAGTCTTTAGAACGAGTTTCCATGACAGTGCTCAAAGATTATGTCGTTATCTTAGTTACAGGGACCCGATGTCTGTGATTTAAGACCATGGAGAAGAGATGGGTGAGATTCCACAAGTTCATTGCTGGAGATAATACAGCGCAATTAGGATTTTTAGCGTGATCGGAATATGATTTATTGCCAGCTCTTTCGTAGGTAATACATCTTTTCAGCATATGGTTTGGAACTAAAACATTTATCTTTTGTTTATAACTGGAAAGGAGAACCTCTCACTGAACACATCATTGGGTACACAAACATCTTTAGCTTACTTTCTCAGAATAATATTTCTTTAGCTAATAAATAATTGAGGGTGGCCATGGCATAGTGGCTAGATGCTTGCGTGCGAATCAGAAGGTTGTGGGTTCGCACCCTGGTGGAGCCAGACTTTTTTCAAAAATGACCTTGACTCCCAGGTTGACCCAGCATTGAGTGGGTACTGGGTGCAGTCCTGGGAAGTAAAGGTGGCCGCGTGATGCTGACCACATCATCCATCTTGTGCCGATTGGTCTTAAAAAAATAAGTCTAACCCTATATGCCCTATACGCCTAAAGGTGTGGAAAAGAGACCTTTACTTTTTTACTTTACTTATAAATATTTGGAAACTAAAGCATGTTTAATGTATAAACTGGGAACTAAATAGATTAAGCTCATAATTTAGAACTAAAACATCTCTACCTTATATATTAGAATGAAATATCTTCAGTATATAATTTAAAACTAAAATATCTTTTATGTCCAATTTAGAACATTCCCAACTTATATTTCAGAACTAAAACATTTTTAGTTTATAATTTAGAACTAACATATAATGAATAATTTACAACTAAAACATCTTTAGTACATAATTTAGAACTAATTCATCTATCTCTAGCTTACAGCAGATGCTGTCACACCATGACAGACCTCTCAACCCTCCAAAATCCTGCTCCTATAAGCAAACCCATGACAACAGCAACAACAACAACTACTACTACTACTGGATAAGCAAAAGCAAAAAATAACTCACATAAAATACACATACAATATCAAAATAAAGTAGAAAAATATGAAAGCATATGGTCACACAACCATTCCATCTAGCCGGGTTATGTAAGAACAAAATATACATTGGCTTGTGTAAATAGAATCCTGAATAGTTAACATCTACAGCCGGCAGGGAAAACTATTCATCAATAGCTAAATAATTAAATATTTAAGTGGATCTATAGTAATTATGTAGAAATGTCTGGACAATCATTTGTATCAACAGTCATGAGACAAAGAAGGTGGTCATATATTGGGCACACCTTGAGGAGCAATGCATAGAGAATGATCAATCAGGTAATGAAATGGAAACAAGTGGACTAAGAAAACAAGGACGTCCAGGAGAAACCACACAAAGAGAAGCTTGCTGGGAGAGTCCAAGCAGCTGGACTGGATTCCAGCCATGATATGAAAAAACTGAACAGGAAAGAACAGAATGGAAGACTAGACTGCGAGTTAAATGTGACATTTAATGGCACAACATAAAGATGATGGTGATGATGATGATGATGATTATGATGACAAGTAGTAATGTGACAAGAACACATGCCTGTCAGCCAACTGGTCAAATCCCTATCAAGACTTAACTCTTTTGATACTTGCTGTTTATAATAAGTTCTTCATAAAGCTGATTCAGGTCCCAGCTGAAACCCCATTTTCTGAGGTCCCGTTTCTGGCGTTCAGGCTGTAAACTGGATTCGTCCACTTCTGGAACCCCCAGAACCTTTCGTTGTAGCATCATAAGGAACTCACTGCATGTCCTAAAAGGTGACTGTGTAGAAATGTGCTAGGGGCACATAGATCACAGCCTGGCCCTTATCAGGTAGAATGCAAAAGAAGTGTGCCCAATAGTGGTATTCAGTATTCAGTACGTTATTTCCCCCCCCCCCTCCCCCTCCCATATGTGCGCGCACACACAATTGTATGATTATAATAATACCCAGCTTACATTCAAAAACAAAATGTATGAGGACACACAATGCACAGTCTGGGTTTCTACAATAAGAGCTGCCTTATGTTTTTAATAAGTGTGCATGCTAGTGGATATGCTGAGACTGCAATCAGTGTCAAATTTTCCACAAGGGACAGTGATTGATACTTGATTGCTATGAAGCTGAAACTAAGATTAGCACATTACCAGGTAACATGAGTTTTCAGTGTCTCCAAAGGTTAACAGATAAAGAGAATTTGTGCACAGTAATGTGTATTTTTTTATTTTTTTTTTGTTTGGTTGGTTTGTTGAGAGGCTGTTATATCTTATTATATGTCCCATATTATATATCTCAAAAACAACACTAAAGGCTCAGTAGAAGGGGCCGAGGACAAGAGGCAGACCATGAAAGAACTGGATACAGAATTTGACTGATGAAAAGGCCTTAGGTATGCAACCCTGAAGACTGTAGCATCTGACTGTCAAAGGTGGAGGGAGCTGATCAGAGAGTCAACACCAAATGTTGACCTAACGACACCCAGTGTTAGGGGATGTGGATAATGAATATGTGTTAAGAAAAGTAAAAAGTAAAGATCACTTACAAATAAAACTGAACAAAGAATTTGTAAGAAAACACATAGCAGAAGAACAAAGTTATGATCACTTATGAATAAACTGAACTGAGAGAAATAAAACACTTGAGAAATACAAACTTATGAAAACAAAAACTGACCAGACAATTTAAGGTTAACAGATCAATTCAAATGAGAAGTTATATTATTGCAAAATTAGGACAGATAAAACGTTAAGATTATTAGCAAATAAGAAATAAAAACATGTGCTTATATGAGAAATGTAGAACTGTAAACATGGCGAAAGTAACACAACTGAAAGAAGGCATCTACACACCAGAGTCGTACTGCTCTTCTGCTGTGGTGGCAAGTCTGGTGGCTGCTTCTGCAATGTTGCTGCCTGTGGTCAGAACAGGTTCTTCTGGGGAGACACAAGCAATTCAGCAATCATTATTATCAGTGGAATTGTTTCTCTTTTTTTCCCCAAAGACATTCTTCTTCTTCTTCTTCTTCTTCTTCGCGTTCACCAGCTGTAAACTCTGGCGGACAGGTTCTGTTGCTCATCCACTACTGAACTATCAATTTCCAGAACATGGGTTGCCTACGTGATCATCACTTTTACAGATTTCCCGCCTACATGAATTCAGACTGTTGGTTCTTGCCTCTCATGCAGATGCACTCCGACTTCAAAGGAAGCTTACCAATTAGTCATTACGACACTTTGGGGAGGCAGGGGGTCTATTCTTGTTTTTCCCCACAATGGGGCCCTTTGAACCCACTTGGGGAACCCAGACATTATAGTATCACTTGTGTTATTCTTCTCATTATATAATCTTCTTAGTTGATGCCTACATCATATCAATTTTATATGTTTGCCTACATGACCTGACTTTTTTTGTTACTGCTACTTCCAGGCAGAAACTTTTGGCCAAGAGAGACACCAGTGCAAGCCAAACTTTACTGCCCGCTCAGTGAATTACAAAAGACAGTGAAGTTTATACAAGAGACAGCATTGCAGATATAGATAATTTTTTTCAAGCAAAAGAAAGAAGAAGAAAACCTTTGAAGTTGTTGCCTATGTTATATCACTTGTATATTCTTGCCTTCATCAAATACGTTGACTTCAAGGACAGCTGGTAAATTGTGTGGTGGTCTATAGCTGATACATTGTGCTGTGGTTTACAGCAATATCTCCACCTTTCAGTCTACACAAATAGTTCACATTCTACAACATGATATGTCCTATGTGGTTTCTGAAACAAATGTTACGAATATCTTGGATGCTCAGAGTAACTAACAACGATTGCTTGAAAGAAGATAATGGAAGTTGATCTCTATATACAACAATAAGAAAGAGACAAACACTGTTCTTTGGCCACATAATGAGAACAGAGTCATTGAAAAGACAACTGGAAAGATCAGTGAAAAGGGGGTTAGAGGCAGACCAAGTGAGATGATGCTGGATTGGCTGAAATGATGGCATGGGGGAATATCATCAAGAGAGCTGTTCCAGGCAACCAGGAATCGTGATCTGTGGAGACACACGAGCACCTACACCAGTTGGCAGGACACATAATGATGATATGATGATATGACCTATGGCATTCCTGAAACTCCATAAGAAGATTGATACCAAAGCAGACCAGATGAAATGCCAGTCAACTTAATCTGACAGAAAAGGACCAATAAGCGGCTCACAACTGCCAAGAGAATTACAGGATAACTAGAAAAACTGATCTTCTCATTATTTCTCTCTGATGTTTCCTGAGCCCTTGCCCGGACTTTGCCATCACAAAACGGAATGTTTTTTCAACTATTGAAAACAGGTACTTCATTGAATTTAGCACATTTACATTCTTCCATTTCTTCAATATTGGTTCTCTCCTATTTTCAGTAGAAAAATCACCACCCACCCACACACACATGCGTGCACACATAAGAATGCTGGCATCTAAGCTATTTACTTTCTGTTGGGACCAGGCACACTGATACAGAGAAAATATAGATTGTTGAGCCCTCAAGGTGGCTTTATCCTAGTTTGAAAAGTTAATAACAATAATTATAATACTAATAATGTGCTGAATACCCAATGACAGTGTCTCCAACCCCTAGCAAAGATTACCAGCAACATAAAATGTGCACCAAAGCAGAGCCATATGACATAATGATGACATTACAGATGTCAACATAAATCAGGACTATTCAGCTGGCTGCCCAGGGGCAAAATCAGGATCTCTCCATTTTTAATATTTTGGCTCCTGAGTACACCTAACTGAATAGCCCCCAACATAAATGTATTATGTCCTTTATGGGGACAAAAATAATAATGCAGAAGGGAGAGGGGGTGGATGTCAGGGGAAGAGGGCACAGGTAAATCAAGCAAGCAAGGTTAGGACACATAAAAGGTACAGCAAAAGGAAAAAAAAAAAAAAACTACACAATGTGTGTTTTACATGTTAATGCTGGGAAGGCAGTTCCATCATAGACAATTTTCTAAGACTTAAAACTGCCTTGAATCCACTTTTATAACCTCAGCTCAGCCTCAGAGCCACAATTTTTCTGGCCCTTACAACTCTAGGCTAAAAGGCCAGTACAACTCTAGGCTAAAAGGCCAGTACAACTCTAGGCTAAATGGCCAGTACAACTCTAGGCTAAATGGCCAGTACAACTCTAGGCTAAATGGCCAGTACAACTCTAGGCTAAATGGCCAGTACAACTCTAGGCTAAACAACCAGTACAACTCTAGGCTAAATGGCCAGTACAACTCTAGGCTAAACAACCAGTAAAACTCTAGGCTAAATGGCCAGTACAACTCTAGGCTAAACAACCAGTAAAACTCTAGGCTAAATGGCCAGTACAACTCTAGGCTAAATGGCCAGTAAATCTCTAGGCTAAACCCAGCTTTAGAAAATGGGCATGTAACAACACTTTTTTATGTCAGCGTCCCATCTGCATATGGCACTAGTCTTATATTTGTACAGAGTGATTGGCCCTCGACAGGTGATGTGGTCAACTTTATGCCTTTATTTCTGAGAACACTATCCCGTACCCATTTTAGGATGGGTAGAACGATTTTAGTTTATCAGATTAATAGCAGTTTCACGGGAGTGAGGAAAACAGTAATGCAACAGTGAAAATCCAGACACTCATATTCTGCCTTTTCTGGCCTTTTGCAAGATGTTGTTCTACCAAAACAGTGTAATGAAACCCATTGTAGTTTATGCATTTCAGCTTTATAGGTGAAACAAAGGTCTTGCAAATCATGAAGGAAATGAGTTGTGTTAGAACCGTGCATGCAAGCGGTGTGGTACATACACACCATGCAAAATGTGAGACATTCTGAATTGGGTTCTAAGTACACAAAGCAAGGAATTGCTGGAACTTTGTGTGAACCTGACTGAGGCCCTAGCTACAAATGGAGGACAAGGAAGGAAGGAGTTGGCCTATTTAGTGAGTGAAAGGAGAACATCGACTGTGAACAGCTGACAGTCAGTGCGAGCAAATGCAGTCTACATGCTGAAGCAATGTCATGTGATATAGAGCAGTGGCTCTCAACCTTGCTAATGCCGGACCCTTTAAGAAGGTTCTCTCATGCTCATGTTGTGGCGACCCACAAACAATTATTTTCCTTCATAACTTCAAAGAGTATGTTTCTTCTTAGGTGACCCCTGTGAAAGGGTTGTTTGACCCCCCAAAAAAAGGTCGCGACTTGCTGGCTGAGACCCGCTGTTCTAAAGCAAGGTCATGTACTTTATGTAACTGACTGACTTTGAGAGGCTAGAGAGGTCTGCAAGCTCATGAATATTTCCCTAGACAGATTAGTGACAGGGGCAGCATCACCTGATCAAACAGCAATAGACAATGATTTAACAAAACCGTGTGCTGCCATTTCTTGTAAGCAGTTTTTGTGTGTAGGCACTGTTTAACTGAGCCTCTGGGACAGTTGAGGCCCCAGGCCACTGCAATGCTCCGATCTAAATAAAAGGAGGAGCATTGTACTGGGTCTACCTGGGAGCCAAAATCAATTTAAAAAAAAAAAAAACTGCCTCAATGCAAATTTGAACATAAGATTTCAGGACTGGCATGCAAGCACCTAGTCACTACAATACATGACACTAATATAGATGGGGTAGCTGACAATTTCCAGATTTTTCATTCTTCTTCTTTGTGTTAGCCAGCAGTAAACTCCAACAGAAAGTTCTGATTGTTCAACCTCTTCTGGAATTTAGTCTTGTTACAGAATCTGAGTTTAATGAGGACATCCATTTTTTTTTTTTTGCAGATTGTTGATTCCCCACCTCTCCGTAGACATATTCTGACTTCCAAGAAAACACCCTCTTTTATGACTTGCTTAATGGGGAAGGAAAGGAGGAGGGGGAGGGGGGGGGGGGGTAAAGTACTCTACCCCCCCCCTTTTTCCCATGTGGATAATAATAATAATTATAACATAAATAATAATGACAATAAAAGCAATAAGCAGTCTGAATTTCAAAAAATAAAAGCAAAGCACTGGTCAAGGTGTTAAGCATGTTACAATAAATATAGTGAGAGCATTCACTACCTGTACCCACACACTCTGTGGGACTAGGCGGTGGGGTTTGAACCTCTTCATATTCCTGATACCTGTCGTCTGGTCTGACCTTATCAGGGTGGTCTGAAAGCAAGACACACGGAATACGCCAGTCTAAGCTCAGATGTATAGTCAGTGGTTACAAGCACACGTACAGTCAGATCCAGTTTTGAACACAACACACAGTCAGACACATTTATGAACTTAAAGCCACAGAACACATATAGCCTGACCCATACAGGGACAAAACACAAAGTCTAGCACAATTCTGAACACAACTAAGTTTATAATATACTTTTGAACATACAGTCTCATGTGCTCTTTTCAACATACAATCTGACACATTCTTCTACAAAACATGACAAGCCTTTGAACAAAACATACAGTCTGAATACTCTTGAACAAAACATGACAAGCCTTTGAACAAAACATACAGTTTGACACACTCTTGAACAAAACATATGACAAACCTTTGAAAAAAACATAGTATGATGCTTCTTTCTAAACAAACATATGACAAATCTTTGAATAAAACATACAGTCTGAAACACTCTTCAACAAAACATGACAAACCTTGAACAAAATATAGTCTGACACCCTTCTTTCTGAACAAAACATAAGACAAACCTTTGAAAAAAACATACAGTCTGACACATTTCTTTCTGAACAAACATATGATATACCTTTGAACAAAAAAAAAAACAGTCTGACACACTGTGCAACAAAACAAGTCAATATTCAGTCAGTTACCGCTTTGAACAAAACATGCAGTCCGACACACTTCTGAACAAGACAACAGAAGTGAGTGTGGTAGTTTGACATAAAATGGAAGTACATATATGATCGTCTCTATTCTGAAAGAACGAACACAGTTTTATTTATAGGCTAACCAGGGCAAACGTAGAAGAATGCACTGATTTATCTAAATAACAATGAGAAACATACTGACGACCATGTCTATTTAAGAGTAAAAACGGACAAACAATACACAATAAGATTTACATTATTTTAAAAAAAAAAAAACAATGAAACAAGAGACCAACAGTTTATGCTTATGGATCTTGAAAAAAAAAAATAAGATCCCTAATTCGGCATTTTAAAAAATTTTTCTAAAATTTAAAAAAAAAAAAAAAAAAAAAAATCCAAAATACATGACCCTGACTGTTTAGATTTTTTTTTAAAAGCTGGAACCAAAGATATACAATGACATTTGTTTTTAAAAAAAAATGAAACCACAGATATGCAATCCTGTTCATTTTGATAAAACTGAGATCAGAGATGCATACTTAGATACAACTGAGACCACATCACAGGTTTGTTTAGATAAAATTAAGACCAAAGGTGCACAATCATTCTTGTCTGGATACAATTTGAGACCAGAAATGTGATCCTTCTTGTGAGCACATAGATACACGATCATTTAAGGTTAAATAAAACTGAGGCTTTAGATTCAAGATTACTGGATACAACTGAAACCACAATAATGCCTATTTATATAATACAGTTTTAAAAAAATTTATCACGGACAGTATTTAATACACAAACAATATAATATCATGATATATAGACCTTAACAGTGCCAAAACAGTGTATAGTAAGACAATGTAGATCAGTTGTCTCCAATCTTTTTCAGAATATACTGGGTATATGACAAGACCACAAATCCACACAACATGATGAAATGTAATTTTAAAAAAAGAGGAGGACAAAAAAAAAATCCCAAGCCTGTTCACAAGAACTTGGAGAAAAACATCCACACTAAACAAAGTGTCAAATAACACAAGAAACAATATTGAAAATTGGTAATTTAGTGTCCAAATATCACTGTGATGGTCGACCTTGTACTGACTTGACGATTTCTGCTATTTTTGGTCTGATATTGGACAGGGCACAATGGAGATCGTACTCCACATCTTCTTCTTCTTCGCGTTCACCCTCTGTAAACTATGGTGGAAAGTTCTTGTTGTTCGTCCACTTCTGGACTGCAGTCCTGTTCCCGAACCTGAGTGTTGCGTGTGCATCCCTTTGACAGAATTGACTAATTTGTATGCAGACTGTTGGTTTCCTTACCTCTCAGGCAGATGCACTCCGACTTCGAGGAAAACTCCCAATTAGTCGACTCTTACAATTTGCTTTTGGGTAGGCAGTGGGTCTATTCTTGTTTTCCCAAAACTCACATGGGGAATTCTCTTTCTCCATATCAGGCTGGCAATACTGTTTTGTCCCCCCCCCCCCCCCCCCCCCCCCCCCCCCCTGGTTTTCAAACCACTGATGTGATGCAGATGATTTGGGGACAATTATTTACATTAAAGATCCTTTAGAAAACAAAATAGCTGTAAGTAGAACACAAAGTTATTCCAATATGACAATACAAACAAGGAACCACTGACGGCTACACAATAAACAAAGTTAATACTGTGTGAATATTTCAAGACAAGCAAACTCCCGTTATAATAAATATATATTTTTTTTTAAATTCAACAAAAGAAAAAAAAACAAGAATGCACACATAGAGAATTACATAGATGGTTTAAACTGCAACCATAGAACTGATATCTTGAGGGTGATTTTTGTTTGTGTTTTGAGGAACAGGACTGTACAACTGGTTTTCTGCATGTTTTACGTTTTTTCAGCCAAGAAAACTTTTTCTGGTAATAGTTGACTTTTTTTGTGTGCATGCATGCTGGTGAAGACTTTGTAACCTCAATATCCAATCTATCACATGTGGTTGTGTTCCTATAAAGCTGCTCCTGTCCACTTTTATTGATTTTATTTGTTGTATCTGCACAGCTGTGCTGCAATTCAGCCCAACATATCTTTACGATCAATACGCCTACAGGACTTGAGCTTGATAAGTGAACAATGCAGAAAATAGACAAATATGTGAACATTTGGTGAAAGACCTTAGTCTCTTGTATAAATGTTTGTTATTTTGTTATTCACATGAGGAATAATGGAGGTACAGGGGTGTTGGAAGAGACAGAGGGTGTTGGGAGAGAGGGGTGTTGAGAGAGACAGGGGGTGTTGAGAGAGACAGGGGTGTTGGGAGAGAGGGGGTGTTGAGAGAGACAGGGGGTGTTGACAGAGACAGAGGGTGTTGGGAGAGACAGGGGTTTTGGGAGAGACAGGGGTGTTGAGAGAGACAGAGGGTGTTGAGAGAGACAGGGGTGTTGGGAGAGACAGGGGGTGTTGAGAGAGACAGGGGTGTTGAGAGAGACAGTGGGTGATGGGAGAGACAGGTGGTGTTGGAAGACACAGGGGGTGTTGGAAGACACAGGGGGTGTTGGGAGAGACAGGAGGTGTTGAGAGAGACAGAGGGTGTTGAGAGAGACAGGGGTGTTGGGAGAGACAGGGGGTGTTGAGAGAGACAGGGGTGTTGAGAGAGACAGTGGGTGATGGGAGAGACAGGGGGTGTTGGAAGACACAGGGGGTGTTGGGAGAGACAGGGGTGTTGGGAGAGACAGGGGGTGTTGAGAGGGACAGGGGGTGTTGAGAGGGACAGGGGGTGTTGGGAGGGACAGGGGGTATTGGGAGAGACAGGGGGTGTTGGGAGAGACAGGGTGCTGGGAGAGAGACAGGGGGTGCTGGGAGAGAGACAGGGGGTGTTGGGAGAGAGAGAGGTGGTGCTGGGAGATAGAGAGGGTGTTGGGTGAGAGAGGGAGGTGTTCGGAGGGACAGAGTGCTGGGAGAGAGACAGGGGGTGTTGGGAGAGACAGGGGGTGTTGGGAGAGACAAATCAGAAAGACAGGGAGGGACACTGAGATACAGGTAGTGAGAAGGAATGTGGGAGGGAAGAGGCAAGGAAAGAGAGAAAAACACTGGGTCTCGTAGCATAAATGACTGTTGCATTGCTACTTGTATGTGGAGAAATGAAGAGACAGGGGATGTGGGGAGAAAAAAAAAGGCATATGAAAACTCCAGTAGAACATCCTAGTTGTTCATCCACTTCTGGACTTTTCTAAAGTTTTGACTCAATATCTGGTTTATTTGTATGCAAACAGTTGGTTCCTCGCCTTCAGGCAGGTGAACACAGACTTTGTGGAAACATTCCTAATTAGTGGTCTATAACAACATGTTTGTGGGCCTATCCTCTGCCTCCCTACCTCCCCCCCCCCCTTCCCCCCATCCCACAGCATTAAAACTGGGCCCTGGAACCCACTCAGGATTCTCTACAGTCACATACTAGTTTTTAATAAATCGGACACAGTAAAGAGTTGATGCTATCTTCACTAAAAAACACGCCTAATGAGCAATCAAAATTAAGTGATCATACAATATCCAATGAAGAAACAGGTACACGGGGGAACCACTGGCATCTGAACTCTGTAAAAAGTAACATACTAGACAATAGGTGCATGTAGGAAGGACCCAACAGATTGTTGATACATGAGCCGCGCATTTTGCAATCTTCAATGAACAAGTGTGTAATGGTACATTTAAAACAGCCATAACAATCAATGCTGTTTACAAAGAAATTTACAATATCCAAATACGCTATGTGCAGGTGTAAACAACGGCATGCAGAGCTTTTATATACCTGACAAGGTGTCAGTCTCTCTCATCGTCGACTGAAGATGCTGCTCCTGACGATGTTGTGAATGAAACGTGTTCGTCGAAACTGAAGGGACCAAATCATCGGGACCGGTCCTGCAAACCTTGACTATCTCATCCTCCTGGACGGACTGTACAGAGCGCTCATCTGATTCTGACCACGAGTTCAAAGATTATGGTCAATAAATTATGGACAAGCTTTCTAGTTCACTTTTATCTATATGGTTAACACGTATGATTAAATAATTTATGTTAACAAATATGGTTATATATATAGTTTTAGGTGTACAGGCTATCCCTTCCAATTAAAAAAAAGTCCCATCGGATATCTATGCGTTACTTCTGAACATTATAGACAGGTACAAAACATGAGAGTTGCCTTGGCGTAGCGGCTAGGCGCTCGCATGCTGATCGGAAGATCGTAGGTTCGCTCCCTGGTGGAGCGGGATTTTTAAAAATAAAAAATTACCTTTTTTAACCTCTTGGTGTTTCGATTTTAATGTTGTATGCTCTTGATGCTGGCATCTTTGGTTCCATTCTCATTAGGTGACCAAACCATTTCATTCTTTGCTTCTCAATAAATTTAACGATGGGCATGGTTCCAATAGCTCTTGTAATTACATCGTTTCTCACTCGATCTCTTCTGGTTTTATTCGCAGCCATTCTCAAACATCTCATTTCACAGGTGGTTAGTCTTCTCTCGTGTTCTTTTGTTAATGTCCAAGTCTGACATTGATAACCTAATGTCGGTATAAAGATTGTATTTATAATTTGTCTTTTTATCTCAGCTGGGACAGCAGGGTGTTTTAAAATTGGGGCAAGCTGGTATGCGACATTGTTGGCTTGTTGGATTCTTGCTTCGATCTCTCTGTCTATTTTACCATTAAATGTAAAGATACTTCCCAAGTATTTAAATTCTTGCACTTGTTTTAGGCTGTGATCTAGAATCTTTTGTCGATGGTCTGTTGCTCTCTACTTATGCTCATGACTTCTGTCTTTTCAGTATTGATCTTCATATGATGCTTGAGGCAACTGTCGTGTAGTAGGTTTATGTGGTCTTGCAGCTGTTTACTATCACTGTGAAATAGGCATTGATCGTCGGCAAAGAGCAGCTCATTGAAGTCCTCCTGTTTATCGACATCTGTTGGTGTTATGTCTATTTTATTTATATTGTCCATAAATATTATGAAAAGTAAAGGTGATAATACACAACCTTGTCTTACTCCTGATGTTACTGGGAACCAGTCTGTGATGCCAGCTCTTGTTCTAATGGCGCTTTCACTTTGTCTATAAATAGCCCTAACACAATCTAAAATTGTTCCATTTATACCGTAGTTTTCAAGAACTTTCCATAATAAATTTCTGTTTACTCTATCGAAGGCTTTTTCTTGATCTATGAAAGCGATGTTCATTTGATGTCTGTGTTATATTGTCTTTTCGCTAACTTGTCTTAAAGCAAAAATAGCGTCAGTACACCCTCTTCCTTTCCTAAATCCGACCTGTGATGGGCTCAGGATCGGTTCTACAACGGGTCTAATTCGTTGTTCCAGAATTTTGGCAAACATTTTTCCTACGTGGCTTAGAAGGGAGATGCCTCTGTAATTGTTACAATCTTGCTTATTGCCTTTTCTTTTCCAAATTGGGACTATAAGGGCTCTTTGCCAGTCTATTGGTACAGTTCTTTCATTCCAGGCTTTCCTAAATATGTGGAGTAGCCAGGTGACTCCAATTTCTCGACAAGCCTGTATTGCCTCGGCTGATATTCCATCAACACCTGATGCCTTATTTTTGGGACTGCATCTGATTGCTTCTCTGACTTCTTGTTCGATTATTGTAGGCTGTTCCTCGTTTGTATATCTGGGTGTGAATGGTACTGTTTCCTCATTTCCTGTTACATTCAGAAGAGTCTGAAAATATTCTTTCCACCTTTCTCTGATCTTGCCCTCCTCATGTATGGGTTTGCCTTGACTATCATTGACATATTCAGAAGGCTGGAATGGTTCATCTCTAGTTCTCATTTTTGCAATGGTTTTGTAAAACTGTCTACTAGATTTAGCACAGATTTTGGTAAGATTTTCCCCATACATGATCCAGGATGTTTCCTTGGATTGTTTAATTTCTCTTGCAGATTGTCGCCTGGCAATTCTGTACTTGATATAATCGTCATCTGAGCGGGATCTTAGCCATTTCTTGTATTGCTCCTTTTTACATTTCACTGCTTGTTTTACGTTCTCATTCCACCATGCTGTTTTTTTCCTGAACGTTCCTCCTGTGTATCTAATACCACAGATTGTTGTTAGGCAGTTCACAAGAGTGTTCTTAAATTTTTGCCACGCAGCTTCCACATTGTCACTTGATGTTATTAGCTCAGCCATCTTCGCCGTCATTTCTGCCTGTACTTTTGCTTGGTTGTCTAGACTGCTTAGGTGTCTTATGTCAATCATTGAGGTACGTACTGATGTTTTTGTTTTTTTGTTAATTGTTGCTTCGCTTAGATATACGATCAGCGGTCGATGGTCTGTATTTAAAGAGATGTTAGGTATTGCTCTTGCGTCTTTTACTAAGCTTCTTCTCTTTTGTCGATTTAGTATGTAGTCCAACTGTGCGGCCTAGTCTGGGTTGCTCCATTTATACCAGGTGTTTATTTGGCTTTGTCGATGCTGATAGAAACTATTGGTGACATAAAGGCCATGCTCTGCACAAAGCTCTAAAATACGCTGCCCGTTGTAATTGCAGACTTTGCTGTTGTCTGAGTGTGGCCCGATATATTCCTCCCACGGTGTTCGCCTCTGCCCTATATGCCCATTTAGGTCACCTATTACCATAAGATCATCATTTGCCTGTATCTGACTGATGACATCCGACACTGAGTCAAAGAAGTTATCTTTCTCTTCCAAGGTGTAGCCATCATTGGTGGGTGCGTATACCTGCACAATGCTTGTATTGCTTGTTTACCCGTAGAGTTGCAATACTATAATTCTTTCAGATACATATTCTATATTCTTTACATGTTTAGCGATATCCGGATGAAGAATAAAACCGACTCCGTGAGTCGCTCTCTGCTCTTTCTTAACGCCGCTCCAAAATATGACATAGTTGTTATGAATTTCTTTTGTTATGTTGCCTTTTTTCCTACAATCTGATATTCCCATTATATCGATCTTATGTTTCATCATGAATTCTACTATTTCTGGTTCTTTATTTGTGAGACCACAAACATTCCATGTTCCGATTTTTGTCGCTTGGCTAGTTTGTTTACAATGAGTGAGAGATGGCTGACCTGTTCTCGAGCCCTGATTGTTGTTACGTTTGATGGATTTTCTAATCTCATATATTGTTTCTAGAGCAGATTTTTGTGAACTCTTAAATCCACTGCCGATTTGCTGGACCTGACACAGATCATTTACATCCTTTTAACTTTCTGTGACCTGGCTCTCAATACCAAAAATTACATATGATGTCTGCGATATCAAGATATATATAAACACCACCATAAACACCTAAAAATATATGAAAGTAAAAAAAAAAAAATACACAGAAGCATGCATATAGAAAAAACATTCAGGCTACAGCAAGTAGCAACACTAATACAACGCTATGCTGATCTAGCTGAGGAGGTGTGCCACATTCTTAACAGTGGGTGAAAGTTCTGCTTAGCCCTGCAAGTGTACGTGGCAGTCAGAAATGTGACTTGTTAAAAAGACTTTAATGCTATCAGTCATGAGACATATGCTGTTCGTACCAACTTTGTGCTATCAATGCCAGACATGGACAGTCCGAGAAAAACATAAATACTAAGTTACTTGTCAGAAAGTGCGTGGCGGGGAAAAAACCAGAAGGTGTAGATGATAACTGTTCAGTAGCATACTTATAAACGATGAGAGTAATTTCTAACCCTTATGGTCAATATCTGTATGTTTTCGTAGATTTCAAGGCTCGGTACACCTGTCAAATCCGGACGAAGACTAAAAAGCCTTGGACGACTTAGAGTTCTCTCCCTTGGCCGCACTGCGAACAGTGATCGAAAAAGCCAACGAAACAAAGAAGACAGTCACGTCGACATCAGGGCTGCCAATGCTTGGTTGTTTCCCCCAGATCTGGGTTTTTTTTCGACGCTGCAGGACAATTCTGGTTTTTTTTTGGTGTGTTGTGTTTGTTAGTTTTTGCCGATTTGTATGCTTTAATGATCGATAAATTTGCGTGGTTAGGGGTAGGGGTTATGGCTAGGGAGTAGGATTAGGATTAAGGTTAGCGGTAGGATTAGGTTTAGCGTTAGATTTGACAATTTTGACGCTGGAGTTCCCTATAATCGCGCACAGTCCTCTGGATGCTGGTCAAACGCACATTTCGCCAACGATTGGGGGCACCAGCCGCACGCTATTGGCGTCATATTTGGCAGAGTTTCAGTGGCGCCACTCCCACAAACATCAGATTGTCGGCCAGTATTTCGAAATCCTACGTCAAAATGTTCACATCTAACCCTAACCCTACCCCTAACCCCAACCCTAACCCTAACCCTAACCCTACCCCTAAACCCTAACCCTAACCCTAACTCTAACCCTACCCCTAACTCTAACCCTACCCCTAACTCAAATCCAAACACTACGCATCCCTACACGCAACCGTATGATGACTACGCATCCCTTCACGATTTCACGATACATCACACAACCGTACGCAGCCCTACACGCAACCGTGTGATGATAGGTAAGTGTGTCGTTTGTTTCGTTGGCTTTTCCGATCACTGTTTGCAGTGCGGCCAAGGGAGAGAACTCTGACTAAGTCGTCCAAGGCTTTTTATTCTTCGTCCGGATTTGACAGGAGAGCCCAATGCTCTGATATGACTACAGAGAAAGTCTATATTTGTGTCTAGTGTCTAGGTTATGATATCTCTCCACATTGTCTTTGTATAGCAGTTAATGCTAGCAGCAGTAGTGTAACTCAACTTGTGTGTCTGTGCAAGTGAAGTGGGTGTATACGAGCAAATACGTACTCACCCCAGCGATGTAGGATAGCTGCCTTTAGCGGTAACCACAGCTCTAGATAAATCCTCACAAAAGTGGAGTAGGACATGCGTGCTTTTCCCGTGTCTACATCATGTCTACATCACACCTAATCTCAAACGACTCGCTGCACTAAAAAAGCTTTAAATGACACCCTGGAGTAAAAACACCTTCAAAAGACACAGTGTCCTAAGCACAGCCTCAATGGCACGCTGAATTAAACTGCCATAAATGACACTATGGGCTTAAAAAAAACACCAAGTGACACCCTGCCCTAAACACGACCTCAATCAGTCACAAATGACACTCAGTACTGGACACTAAGCACCGTCTAGAATTATACTGTTGCAAACAATTCAAAACCTCCCTCTAAAGACAGTCCTAAATGAAATCCTCTACTAAACAGCATCAAACGGTGTCCTATATTAAACAGTATGAAATGAACCCCTTATTTAAACGGCTTCAAATGAAACCCTGCATGAACACACCTTCCAATGATAACTACCTAGAAATAGCCTCAAATGACACCAAGCACTAAACGCAACTCTCCCCCCGCCCCCCCCCCTTCCCCCCCCCCCCCCCCATGAAACCATGCACAAAACACCACATCAAATGACACCCTGAACTTAACACAATTAACAACCTTAACTGTACACACCTGTACACGACACACTAAGCTACACATATATTCTTTGAAGATACAATATTTCATACCTATCTGTATAGACAGACACCTTTGCAGTGTTGCCCCAAGCGATACATCCCCACCCCTTCCCCCTGCAAGTGGCCGTCATGCGTGTCCACGATCCCCGAGACTGAAAAACGCGGACTCTTCTGACACAAAAACTGTACACGCCAGATCGACATTTGGCTGTTGTTTGCTTCACCGATCTATTAAAAGGTGGCGGTAATCAAATCCTTTTCTGTTATAGCTAGGGGTGACGAAACCTTAAGGTTTAAGCTATCTGTGGGACACCCAACAGAATCATGCTTTCAACACAGACTCACGGGATCATGCTTTCAACACAGACTTACAGAATCATGCTTTCAACAGACTCACGGAATCATGCTTTTAACCAGAATCACGGGATCACGCTTTCAATACAGACGTACAGGATCATGCTTTCAACACAGACTCGCGTGATCATGTTTTCAACACAGACTCGCGTGATCATGTTTTCAACACAGACCTACAGAATCATGCTTTCAACACAGACTCACGGGATCATGCTTTCAACACAGACTGATGGGATCATGCTTTCATCACAAACTTACGGGATCATGCTTTCAACACAGACTCACGGGATCATGCTTTTAACACAGACTCACGGGATCATGCTTTCATCACAGACTTACGGGATCATGCTTTCAACCAGATTCACGGGAACATGCTTTCAATACAGACTTACAGGATCATGCTTTCAACACAGTCTTACGGGATCATGCTTTCAACACAGACTCACGGGATCATGCTTTCAACACAGACCTACAGAATCATGCTTTCAACACGGACTCACGGGATCATGCTTTCAACACAGACTCACGGGATCATGCTATCAACACAAACTAACGGGATCATGCTTTCAACACAGACTCACGGGATCATGCTTTCAACACAGACTCACGGGATCATGCTTTTAACACAGACTTACAGGATCATGCTTTCAACCAGATTCTCGGGATCATGCTTTCAATACAGACTTACAGGATCATACTTTCAACACAGTCTTACATGATCATGCTTTCAGCACAGACTTACGGGATCATGCTTTCAACATAGACTCACGGGATCATGCTTTCAACACAGACTTACAGGATCATGCTTTCAACACAGACTCACTGGATCATGCTTTCAACACAGACTCACGGGATCATGCTTTCAACACAGACTTACAGGATCATGCTTTCAACACAGACTTACAGGATCATGCTTTCAACACAGACTCACGGGATCATGCTTTCAACACAGACTTACATGATCATGCTTTTAACACATACTTACAGGATCATGCTTTCAACACAGACTTACAGGATCATGCTTTCAACGCAGACTTACAGGATCATGCTTTCAACACAGACTTACAGGATCATGCTTTCAACACAGACTTACAGGATCATGCTTTTAACACAGACTTACAGGATCATGCTTTCAACACAGACTTACAGGATCATGCTTTCAACACAGACTTACAGGATCATGCTTTCAACCAGACTCACTGGATCATACAGTGAGGCCGAACAAGAATCAGTTTCAAGATTTGCATGAAGGTGGGGGGGGGGGGGGGGGGGGGGGTCAGGAAGGAAAACTGGAACACTGAAACAGCAAACACTGATCAGCACAGACAAACTGGTACTATTAGCATGGCTGGTTTAGAGGAAAGGCAAGACGGATGTATAATCAGAATGCCACTGGCACCGTTGGTTTTCGAACTCTGCATTAGCTGCTAAAGATGGGGATCGAGCGTTTAGCGGAATACACCGAGTGCTTTGATGTCTGTTCTCAAAGTATAATCGATCGCTGTTATAAATACATGGCCACGCGCGTGACACCCCTTCAAACGCACGCGTAACACACATGTAACACACAAAATATAAGCACGTAAAAAACGCAACCATTATAAGGTGGTGTCTTCTTTCTTCTTCACGTTCACCGGCTGTAAACTCCAGGGGAAATTTCTGGTTCTTCGTCCACTACTGGACTCTACTCCTGTTCCAGAAACTAAGTATTGTGTGCACATCCGTTTTACATGACTCTTTTTTCATGCAGACTGATGGTTCATTGTCTCTGAGGCAGATGTACTCCGACTTCGAAGAAAGCTCCCAAATTATTCAACATGCTTTTTGGCAGGCACTGGGTCTATTCTGGTTCTCCCCCCCCCCCCCACCCCTCCACAATGGGACCCCGGAACCACACGGGGAAGATATAAGGTGGTGTAAAATACAGATATTATAGTGAGGTGTATAACTAAATCGTTATCAGGCGTATATCTTATAACACAACCTATGGGTGAGGAGATCAACACTAATTAGCTTAAACAAATGTCACATCATTTATCTATCTTATACCACTGTGAACAATTAATTACTTCACAAATGGCACATCCATCAATTTACTAATCCACAAATCAACAACTATCTCTAACAATGAACATCCGTCAACAACCTTATCCCAGACTGAACAATTACCTAAACAAATCCCCACAGGCAGAGACCAGGCTACGTGGATGCACACCTCCCCCCCCCCCCCCCCCCCCCCCCCCCCACAATGAAGGCGATCTTATCGACTTCAGTTAACACAAATCTTGTAACTACTATATCCCCTAGTGGACAATTACATTCAACTAAAACTTAAACACGCACTAATCTGCTACGACCGTATCCCTTAGTGAACTATTACATTTTTTTTAAAAATGCACATCATTCAACTACCTTATCGTGTAGTGAACAATTGCCTTACAGCACACACATCCTTCAACTATCTTACACAACACCCACATATTACAAAGGCCTGTATGTACGTCTACAATACAGCACACATATACACACACACAACACCAGTATACGTCTACAATACAGCACACATACACACACACAACACCAGGACAAGCTAGACTTGGTCGCAACAGATGTCAAGACAGACCCAATCGATGCGTTATTAACTGATATCAGCTTCAAACCCGTATAAGTTACGGATGCTCGAAACTTAGTAATCTTCCCAAGGCTCAGGAACAAGGGTGTTGGATAAGGAGGAGATGACGTATGCTACTGCTGTGCTGCCGAGACACTTCTCCTTTCTTTTGTTTATGCATGGCCAGCTCAAGATTTATACATACAGCCGGACGTGCCTCAGCTTATGCACTACGTTAGTAACCGAAATAAGAAGTCTTTATCCGGCCTTAGCTTATGCCCTACGTTAGTAACCGAAATAAAAAGTCTTTACCCGGCTTCAGCTTATGCACTATGTTAGTAGCCGAAATAAGAAGTCGGCTATCCTCCGAATAACGGGCACAAAAGATGGCGGCCAAAAACAGGGCCTCAGTCACGTGTCAATTGCGCACTTTCGGCGACTTAATTTGCAGAAGATGCGGAAGCTGCTGCTCGTGAGTCCTAGCCATCTAGTTTAGCCCCAATCCACGCCGCGTGAGCAGCGTGTGGGACTCTAGGCGGAAGTGCGCAATTGACACATGACTGAGGCTCTGTTAGGATGTTTTTGCGGCCGCCATCTTGTATGCCTGTTATTCGGAGGATAGCCAAGAAGTCTTTACCCGGCCTTAACTTATGCACTACGTTAGTAGCCGAAAAAAGTCTTTACCCGGCCTCAACTTATGCGTTGAGTTAAGAATTGACATAAACGTATGCACTACGTTAGTAGCCGAAATAAGAATACCCGGCCTCAGCTTATGCACTACGTTAGTAGCCGAAAGAAGAAGTCTTTACCCGGCCTCAGCTTAAGCGTTGAGTTAAGAATTGATATCAACTTATGCACTACGTTAGTAGCCGAAAGAAGAAGTCTTTACCCGACCTTAACTTATGCACTACGTTAGTAGCCGACATAAATTCTTTACACCTTAGGCAAGTGCCACACTCTCATTCCCCAACTGTTCGCCTCCAAAGAGGAGGAGGCGGATGCGGAGCAGGAGCTGCAGCAGACAGCAGAAGAAGAATAAGAAAAAGACGACGAAGAAGAAGAAAAAAAGGGGTGGGGGCGCGAAACAGGTATTGTAAAGCTCGCTAAGTCTACTTCCGGTCCGGTCTGTCAAGTTTCCTCCAAGTATTGTTACAGTGCCCCCCCCCCCCCCCCCCCCCAGTATTTTAAGAATCCCTGTGTGACATTATAGCCCTACAGTCTAACAAAAACGGTTGCCCATCCCAGTGCTATTAAGCTGTCCACCCCATGACAGCTGACATCCCACACAGATCCCGACAGTAAACAGCTTCCCTGTGATCTTATCTGCTCTGAAGGAGGCAGGACGACAATGTCAGTTGACAGGTTAAGATCAGTCAGTGGGAATATATATATATATGTGTCAGTGGCCGCCTGTGATATCGATCAGATCGGTCAAATGCATCAGACCACGAAAGATGATTAACAATCTGTGTCGGCGACCGCGTTGGCGTTCTAGTCAGATATATTTTAGACCAATTATTGACACTCAGTGGGTGAAGCGGTCAACACCACACCGACCGCCTTTACTTCCCAGGATATTACCTGGTACCCATCGTGAGCCGGGTCAACCTGGGAGGCAAGCGCGATTTTTTAAAATTAAAATCCACATCAACAGGCGTTTCGAGACCCTAAGACCTTCGAGCCGGCAAGTGAGCGACTAGCCACTACACCACAGCGGATCCGCGGAAGAGAAAAGGACAAAGTGAAACCATAAGCCATCATCAGAGGAGCGGTTGGCCGAACGGTTAGAACGCTGGGCTCTCAAGCGGGAGACCCGGGTTCGACTCCTCGGTAAGGCTGGGGATTTTTCTGTCGGGGGCAAAATAAGATCCTCAAATGCAGAGTTGTGGCGACAGCACTAGCCATGCGGCCGTAAATCCTCATGCTTAAAGACTAACCCGCCCCTCCCTTTTCCCCTACACCGCAAAAGTTGTATAATAAAAGCATCAATTGGCAGTTTTTTAAAAGAATACATTAATGGAAAGTGGTAGGATTTGTACAGTATAGTTACGTATTTTCGATTCTTATTTCAATTTTAACATTTGACGGTGAAATTTGGAGAACAATTAATGACATGGAAGAAAAGTCAAATAAGTGAGAAACACGATGAACATTAGTCTCTCCTCCTGAGCCTAGGCGGCGCATAAGGCGGAGGTAATAGCTCTCTGTGTCTGGCGGTTCGCTGCCACCTGTTTTAGGTCTTGGATGCTAGGCCGATGCTAATAACTTTTTTGTAGCCTTCCCTCGTAATGGTTTTACGCTGGATCTCTCTTGGTCTTCCCTGTTTTCTTTTCCTTTCCGGTGTCCATATAAGGGCTTGATGGTGGGCGTCTGTGGTCTTATCCATTCTGAGTGCATGGCTGATGAAGTTTCAGTAGCGCTTTTTTATATATAACATTTGATACATTATCTTACTTGGTCTCTTGTCTTATTTGCGTACTGGAACATCTGTCCAGTGGAGATATAGTATTCTTCTAAGACATATGTTTTCAAAATCGTCAATTGTTGTTGTTGAATAAAACTACCGTAGCTTTCCAACTCTTGCATCCATACGTTAGCATTGGAAGCCCACAAGAGTCGAAGTGTGTCTGCTGAATATCTGTGACCTCCAGACTTTGTCTTTGATGCATATTAAATAGGAGAAGATCAAGAAAGCCAAGGAAGTAAGAGAACTGTCTCCACAACCAGTCGACATCTATCAGCAGTTAGTTATATGACAAAAAAGACAGCACTATATTTGGCAGATCCTGATAATACTACTGGTAAAACATTCACTACTATTGTAACTGCCACAAATATTACTGCTGATGTAGCTACCACTACTGGTGCAATTACTACTAAAGCTATTACTGCTGCCACTAATGTTGCTACTGCAGCTACCACAATTACTACTGCTGATGTAACTACCACTAACAGAATACTGCTGTTAATTTAACTACCACCACTTCTACTACTACTGCTGCTGCAGTTACTACAGCTGCTGCTGCAGTTACTACAGCTGCTGCTGCTGCAATAACCACTACTGTTGCTACTGTAACTACCACTATACTACTGCTGATGTAACTACTACTGCTGCTGCAATTACTACAGCTGCTGCAATTACTACTACAGCTGTTGCTACTACGCCTTTTATGTAGAATGCACAACATTAATAAAAAACATGGCAAACAATTCAAACCTGTGAAGTGCACTAAGTGTTGCAATCAAACACCAACCACTGGTACTACTAAACAGTGCAATGATTTAGAATAGATCACGTGCGTATAAACACATAAATGACTCAAATTAAATTTAAAAAACAAAAATATGAAATCACAACAGGTAACCAAAAAAACAATAAACAATATTTGTTTGCCTCATTAAATTAGGCCCTACCTGATGCAACAACTATTGTGTACATGTGCCTCAACCTAGCATTATTTACGCTGGAGATATTCAACCAAAGGCCCTGCAGGCCAAATTTGGCCCACTGATGCCTAGCATGTGGCCTGCGGATCATTTCTAGTCATATTTAACAGTGATCTTTCTACACTGTGGCTCAGCCCTCCGGCCCGTGATAATCCCCATTTTCAACATTTTAGCTCTTGAGCAAACTGAGCTGAACAGACCTGACTTTCATAACATCTACTCTTTTTAAATAATGCGGACACAAACAATACACAGCACAATTTATTGCCAGGCATATTTCGCTGTATCTCGTTATGTGCATTACTGCAGAGTTACATCAACATTCAATGAAGCACAAAGGAAATCTTTTTCTAGCTGAAAAGCATAAACCACTTTGTCGAGTTGCTGTACATCTATCCGCTGGAAATTCAAAATCAGTCAGGTGATTACCACAGTAACTTCAAATTGATCACATGATCTTTCTGTTTACAAAACATAGTTTGCCAGGCAATAAACTGTGCAATATACTGTTTGTGTCAAAATTATTTAAATTTACAACAGGAAAACAACTGTTTTGACAATTATGCTGTTTTACAACTTCTATTTACAACATCAAAGATGTAAACTTAAAGAAATAAAAAAAAAAAAGAAATAAGAAAAATCACTCCATGTAACACAGGTTGTGTAATAAGCTGACAGTGCTCATATCTCCAAGAAATACCTTGCCGAACAAAGTGACTCTCAGCTGTCTCGTTGTAACGATCCAGCTGTTGAACCAAGTCCATTAAAGCCTCTTTCTTTCGGCGGACTTCTGCCTCATCTTCTTGAGGAGATTTTGGGGCTTCAGCCGGAGGTCGGCGAGTGTCGACTGCAACCTGTACTGTATCCTCACTGACTGAGTGAGGGCGCGAGGTTGGCACTGGTGATTGGTTGGATGGTTGGTGGTTTCATTTTTTAAGAGTGAGATTGATTTTTTTTTTAAGACATACACTCCTCCTCCTACACCCCCCCCCCCCTCCCCCGGCCTCTCTCTTCCTTTTTCTTTTCTCTCAAACACAACCCAGCTTATAAAACATAAAATTTGTGTGATAATCAACATCCACACTTTATGTGAAACCTTAGACGAGTACAAGGCAAACACACAATGACACAAAAACTAAATCTTGGAACAGTTCAAAAGTCTGCTGACTTAAAGAACTATGTCATAGAACAGTTCATAAGTTGGTTGATTACAAGAACTACATAACGACACAGTCCACAAGGAATAAAAAATACACATAATGGCAGACAAGAACTATGGCACAAAGCAGTTTTAGTTAGTTAACCATAAGACAACAACACACAAGACAAGAACTACATCATGGAATGGTACACCAGTTGACTACAAGACAAACATACACAATGACATAAGAAATACAACAAAGAACAGTTCATAAGTTAGTGGATAATAAGCCAGATCACAATCTATGATGGCAGTTAGAGCAGACATACCAGCACAGGTTAGTATCATGTTGATATGGTGACACAGATGAGATAACAACAACCAGAGCCTGGTTAAAAACCTGCACCTTATTATTTACAAATAAATGTATTACTTTTTAATTATGTATAAAGCAGAAATTCTATATACTGCAGATAAATCAGAAATTTCAAGAAGAAAAAAGACCCCTACATAGAGGGAATCACAACAGTGCAACAGCTCGCTTGCCTGTCCGCTAACCTGGTGGTTCTGTTTAAATCCTCATAAAGACGAACATTTTTTTTTCCAGGTAGACCTGCTTAATACATGTATGGGGATATGTTCTGGAGGATAAGGTGACTTATCTTTAACCCTTTCAGTCCCAAGCCACTGTTACTTTAACTCCCAGTATCTTGAGGACTTGAGCTCAAAAGCAAAATTACTCAAGTCTAAAGGAGTTTAACAGAGACACTATAGAGCAGAAGTGGTTAAGCTAATACCTCAGATTTGAAAGGTTAATTTAACATCTGTCTGCGATTGTACACAGTAAGAATAATTTGTAGGGTGTTTGTAAAGTATCACTAAACTTTGTATGCAGAACAAATGTTAAAAAAAAAAGTACATGACATCATTAACAAATGTGATTAAATAAGTTACAATATTCATGGCCACTGTCTAACACCGTTTTGGGGAAGCTAGAAAGTATCAGCAAAATATGCATTAAAACAGGTGTTTGAAATGTCCACAACGGGCTTCAAGACATGACTGTACACGTCTCTTCATATTGTCAAATGCCTTTTAAAACCATCCATGTGTTTCGACTGTCATTTTCAATCTTCTGTTGATAACAAAATTCTGCTTTCAGTGCAAAGAATTACTCCGGCAGACGACGGCCATTCACTGAATATTCTTTTGATAACGTCATATACTTCAGTTTTCACATTTTATCTATGTACAAAGTGTAGCGAGACTTTACAAACACCCTGTTTACCTTTGGAAACACCAAGGAATGAATGGTGACTTGTTTGGTACTGAAAGACTTATGTGCCGATTGATCCATAAACTAACATAGCTAGTAGCACATGATAACAGCATGTCAAGTTGCAGAAAAGGGATCTTTACCTATTCTCTATAATGTTATTTTTCCAGAGGTGATGTGGTCCAGAAACAAACCTTGCATCACGATGGTCTTGACCCCTGGATCATATGCCTTAGCAGCCAATGCGATCACCACAGTTGTTAGGAAAATGTACAATAAATATATAAATAATAGTGTCAATACATGTGTCAAAAGATGTTATTTCTGGAATGGGTTAGACCTCAAGCCAGACCAGGCTACACGAACCATGGGGGAAGAAAACATGAGAGCTGACGGAACAACATCCGAGGTACTTACCCTCATACGGCACATCTTCCGACAGGCTTTTGTGACTGGTGGGACTGTCCTCGGCTAGAGATTCAGACTCCTGCAATATCCAGGATCAGTTTCATCAGTACAGTCATCTGTCAGTTTTCAAAGGTGGTTAGCGATAACAGAAATGTCTCATTAAACCAGGTTTTACCCAGTGCAACTCAGGCTCTGTCCCTCTTCCTCTCCAGTGTGCTTGGTTGACAGAGAGTCCCCAAAACTTTATTTTAAAAGATTCCAGTACATTTCAGATTTAACAGGAATTAACACAAGTACAGGAATGTCAGAAAAATTATATACTGTGAAACAGGGGTGCGTTCTATCACCATTACTGTTCATCACATACCTCAAATTAATTTGCAAATCGGCTAACACCAGCGAAGAGGACAACATCGGAGAATTACTGAATGAACCGTTTTTCACCGATGACCAGGCAATAATAGTACCAATAGCAGTATAACTACAAGAGCATTTTAATAGATTCCACTCAGAATGTGATAATTACGATATGAAGATCAATTTAGACAAAACAGAAGTGATGACATTCTGCAGAAAATAAAAAACAGCTAATTTCAAAATTGATGAACACCATTTAAAGCAAGCGAAGGATTTTACATATCTGAAGAGTTTTTTTTTTTCAGACGATGGAAAAAATTAATAAAGAAATCCAACAAATATGTAATTAAAGCCAATAAAGTGTTGGGCCAAATGGCACCAATTTTGAAATGCAAGCATGTGAATAGGAACACTAAAAGAACACTGTTTAACACAATATTCTTACCAACAGTATACTATCAATGTCAAACATAGACACTGTCTTCAGAAGACAAGGAAAATAGTCACGATAGAAATGAAATGTTTACATACTGTGCTAGGTGCAACGAGGAAAGATCAACTTAGGAGCGATGATATCAGGAGGAGAGTCGGCACAGAACAAATACTTAACTTTATAGGTAGACAACAAATAAAAAGATCTGGCCATGCAACAAGAATGACATCGAACAGGGCGCAATGTTATACAGATACAGCAGTAACAGAGCCAGAAGTTGACTGTGCAGAAGATGGACCGCAGAAATAACAGAGACACTAAAAAGTACTTTATATGAAGCGAACAGAAGGGCCCGTTCCAGGTATCTTGGCTCCCAAGTCCAGGGAAGTAAAGGCGGCTGGTGTGATGTTGACTACATCACCCATCGAGTGTTAATTAGTTTATAAAATGTCGGTCAAGCACTTAAATGCCCAATACGCCTGAAGGTGTGGAAAAAGGACCTTTATTCTATATGGGCTAATGCCAAGCCTTCATGTAGAACGATGGGCCTTGTCGTGTGGAAAAAGGACCTTTATTCTATATGGGCTAATGCCAAGCCTTCATGTAGAACTAGATGGGTCTATCACACACCTAAACCCTCAATTATTCCCTCCATACAGCTGCTGGACAGCGACAGAAGAACTTGCTCAGGTAAATAATTAGGCGGCCCTGCGCAAATTAAGTTAATGAAAAAACTCCGCTATTTCAAGTAATGTATTTTTTGTGTATAAAGTATGTTTTCCCAAATTTTTCAAGTTTAAAATTGGTGGTCGTCTTTTACACAGAATGTGTTTAAAATATTTATTTCTTAACTTTGGGCTTAAAAAAGAGATTGTCTTATACTTGGGAAAATAGTAAAAATCCATAGAAAATATTCTTTCAATACACTGCAGGAAGTAAACGGTAACCCTAGTATAGCCTGTGTGTTATGTAGGTAATTCATTCTAACCTTTCTAAAGTTACATCGCAATTGGAACTCTTCGCATGCTGCCGAAGATGGGGATGGGGTGTATGTCCTGAGTGCTATGATGACGATTGGAAGTAAACAGTCACCCTAGTATTGCCTGCCTGCTATATGTAATTCATTCTAACCTTTCTAAAGTTACATCGTAATTGGAACTCTTCGCTTGCTGCCGAAGATGGGGGACGGGTTGCCTATGGGAGTGTCCTGAGTGCTATGATGACGATTGGAAGTAAACAGTCACCCTAGTATTGCCTGCCTGCTATATGTAATTCATTCTAACCTTTCTAAAGTTACATCGTAATTGGAACTCTTCGCTTGCTGCCGAAGATGGGGGACGGGTTGCCTATGGGAGTGTCCTGAGTGCTATGATGACGATTGGAAGTAAACAGTCACCCTAGTATTGCCTGCCTGCTATATGTAATTCATTCTAACCTTTTTAAAGTTACATCGTTATTGGAACTCTTCGCTTGCTGCCGAAGATGGGGGACGGGGTGCCTATAGGAGTGTCCTGAGTGCTATGATGATGATTCCTAATTCAAAAGCCCACACTGAAGTTACAGAGTTTGTGTTCTGTGTGATGCTCACCGTATGAAGCTCACCCTAAGCAGCTAGTCGTTCTGCTGAGAGAGACACAGCTACCAGGATACACCAGGGACAGAAAAGTTGCTTCTCCTGACTTGAACTTCAATCTTGAGGGAAAGTTCTAATTCATCATCATTATCATCATGTAGCAGGTCCTTTGTGGAATGTCGCTCTCATCACTGTCTGCCTGACAAAAACATGTCCCTCTTGCCAGCATTCCTGCTTTGTGCATTTCACTAACCAAGGTGTTCCTTATATCCTGTGCCCATCTTCATGCTGGTCGGCCCCTGCCTCTTTTTACTGGAACCATGTTTTCGGCTTTTTTTTTCTTCCAATCTACCATGAGGCTTGGTATGGCCAACATATTTCAGTTTCTGAGACAAGATGCTGTTTGCCAGCCAATCTTCCTTGATGTTCAGATCTTGCTATTGTGTTTTTCTTTTCTTGATATTCACAATATACATATCATATGAACATAACATGCTATATTGATAAAATACAACAGGTGTTTGGAAGGGCAGAATGTAAGACGGGCCTGTGTGCCTAATTTGTGACCCTTTGAAAGTAAAGTTCTTTCGATCTTTAAGGATGACAGAAGAAATTTTTCTTTTATTTTTAATCCATTGTATTCTTAGAATCTATAGATTCTAGTTATTTCTAGTAATTTTAGTACTGAGAGTTTAAAGTAAACAACAAAAGCACTTAATGTGGGTATATGGCATTTCTAAGCAAAACACCAGCAAATTCTCCATTACATTAAAGTCACATAAACAATCAAGAATCTGAACAGAATACACCACCAAGTGCTAGCTACTTTCTACTGTATGTGTGCGGTCCTAGGGGTGTGTGAGGGTGGGTGTGTGTGTACGTGAGTGCGTGTGTGTATTTATACCCATATGCACATATGTGTGTGTGTGGGCCTAGTTGTGTGTGTGTCTATTTATATATAAGCACATATGTGTGTACATTCATTCATTCATGCACTGTCCTGTTGTATCACTATACGTCACACACAGAGCTCACAGTCAATTCCCACACTCTGTTCTATCCGGTGCTACTACTTCCATATCATGGATGGAATCCAGTAGAGCACCTTTGGCTTCTCTTGTCAATGTTCACATTGACATACTAGTTTTGTCAATTCTTTTATTTCCCAATTCAGAGCCTTTTTACCAATTCTCTGCTCGTTTCCTCTCAGGATGTGTCTATATAGTTCAGTTTTCTTTGTCTTATAACTGCTGTTGATACTAATAGTTGCCCATACATTTCTCTCATTATATGTGTACATCCAGGGGTGTGTGTGTGTACATGCGTGCTGCACAATGAAACAATTCACACTATTCTAAAAAGTCAGTAAAAAGGCTGGCTCTAGCAAAGGCAAAAGTTAACAGCACAAAGAGCCTTTAGCAAAAACACCAAACTAAAGATTGTAAAACATGCATCTTTCATCTGGCCACATATAAATATTAATTATGGGCCTTTCGACACCAACTAAACAAGTCAATCGAGGATTTCAAACTTGAAGGCTGCAGATATATTTTAGCTATACTGCCAGAAAGGAAAAAATCTACATTCTACAAAATTTCATAATGAAAAATAAACTGATAAATCAGATAATCTGATAAACACTATTCTTTCTTGGGAATTAAAAAACCCTCTTTTTTTTTTTTTTTTTGCCATCTATCCCCAAAGGAGGACAGGCCCTTGACCAAATCACGCCAAGTCGTTCTATCCTTCGTTCTCGCATGCTGCTCTCCCCATGTTCTCCCCTTCTTTTTAACTTCACCCTCTAGCTCCCTTCTCCGTGTGTTTTTTTTTTAATCTTCCCTTATTTCTTTGCACCTGTGGGTTCCAGTATAAAGACATTCCAAATATATAGCTCTCAGGTTTTGCTCCCCTGGAAATGCCACAGCAGTTTTGACAGAACAGTGACAACAATCAAGTGTCTCAACTATCTCGTCATCCCCTTGTGGGATGCAATTTTTTGTTATTTGAAGCCCGACTCTGGCTCTTGCCAGGGGCCGCAATATAGCCTGGCCATAAATATAGTCTAATGGCTGAACGCGGTTTCTGGGACCTCTTCACGAGTGATCCTTATCCACATAGTGGCATTTTGTGTCATCATAAATTTTTTTTTTTTTTTTTTTTTTTTTTTGTTAATTTTTTTGTAGTTTGACAAAGGCTGCCCTGCTGAAACATTACGTTATTTGTGTTGTTTTATGCACATTTTTCTGCTTCCTCATTATGTTGAGCTTTATAGTCAAATTTCTCTGGAATTCTTTGAAATTAGCTTGACTGCAGTCATCCCCCTATTTTCACCATTTCTGGAACAAGACCAAAGTCCAGAACATTCCGCCTGAGTTTACCAGAGGTGAACAGTAAAGAGAGAGAAACATTTCACACCTGAGTTACCAGTGTGGGTTTCAGGGCACAATTTTGGGAGCTAAAAAAGAACAGACCCACTGCCACTCTAACAAGCATGTTGTAAGAATTAGGGATTTTCTGTCTAAAGTCAGAGCCCATCTGCCTGAGAGGCAAGGAAAGAACAGTCTGCATACAAGTAAGCAAGATATGTAAAACAGGTATGCATGCAAAATTCATGTTCTGGAATAAGAGCAAAGTTCAAAAGTGGATGAACAACCAGAACGCTCCACCAGAGTTTACAGCTGGTGAATGCAAAGAAGAAGAAGAAGAGAAGAATAGTAGGAGAAGAAGAAGAGGAAGAAGAAGAAGAGGAAGAAGAAAAAAGGAAGAAGAGGAAGAGAAAAAAGAAGAGGAAGAAGAAATAAAGAAGAGGAGGAAGAAGAAGAGGAAGAGAAAGACAAAAAAGAGAAGAAGAGGAGGAGGAGGAGGAGGAAGAATAAGAGGAGGAGGAAGAAGAAGAAGAAGAAGAAGAAGAAGAAGAAGAACAAAGGAAGAAGAGAAAGAGAAAGAAGAAGAGGAAGAAGAAATGAAGAAGAAGAGGAGGAAGAAAAAGAGGAAGAGAAAGACAAAAAAGAGAAGAAGAGGAGGAGGAGGAGGAAGAATAAGAGGAGGAGGAGTAGGAAGAGGAAGAAGAAAAAGAAGAAGAGGAAGAAAAAGAAGAAAAGGAAAAAGAGGAGGAAGAAGAAAAAGAAGAAGAAGAGAAGAGGGAAGAAAAAGAAGAAGCAGAAGAAGAGGAGGAGGAAGAAGAAGAGGATGGGGAGTAGGATAAGGAGGAAGAGGAAGAAGAAGAAGGATGAGTTGGAGATGGAGGAGGAGAAAAAGTAAACATAAGAAGCCACCAGGTCTCACTCTACTCACAAATCTAAGCCTAGGGTGGGGGGAGAAAATACATTTAAAAAAGTGAAAGCTAGCAAGGACATAGCAATCATGCAAACAAACCATGCCGACACCGGGAAATGGTGGGCTAAAGTGAAGGAAGCAAACACGGAGGTGAATGTGTGCACCTATTGTTCATTGTTTTGTTTAGAATAACATGAAACAATGAATCCTCTCACCTGCATCTCACCCATATTCTGTGTGGTGAGCAGACAGGTAGGTCGTGGAAGCAAGGCATAAAATAAAACAGTGAAAACTCTGGCAATGATATCAGAGGTCAATTTTTCACTGTATTTCACAGAATTATGTACAAGGTGTCCCAAAAGTTTTCATACACAGGAAAAATAAAAATAAAATTTTTTTTAAAAGGAATTTTAAATGAAAACCCTTTTTATTTATATAATATGCTCTACATGACTACGACTGTTCTGAAAACACATTTAAGGGTCTGCATGGTCTCTAGGCACGGTGTCCGCCTCGAGTGCTAGAGGTTCCGGATTCAATCCCCGGTAAGGGCTAGCGATTTTTTCCCGTGGACTTAGGACTT
The DNA here is from genome assembly GCA_905116865.2 of Candidula unifasciata. Classification (NCBI taxonomy): domain Eukaryota; kingdom Metazoa; phylum Mollusca; class Gastropoda; order Stylommatophora; family Geomitridae; genus Candidula; species Candidula unifasciata. The sequence goes on along the minus strand of CAJHNH020002869.1, from coordinate 2,661 downwards.
CTAGTAATTCTCCCTGGTCTCTGGGTAGTGAGATCAGACGTCTGTGTGCATTGTTGCACACGTAAAAGAATCCCTTGATAGTTGGAAATCAAAAAGAGTAGTTGAACAGCGCTGCCTGGGACAATTTGGAGTTAAAAATCTACCGAAAGTATTTCAGGATGTCCCTGGTAGTACAGAGCCTGTGCACTGTGCTGAGCTTCTTCAGACCCAGACTTGAGTTAGAAGAAGAAAGGAGCATATTTGGGTTACTACTTGTGTGCCATGTTGATGCTTTGTTTAAACCTCAAACCTCAAAAACACATTTCAATAGCTACAGCGACATTCCTCCATTTACTCCATAGTGTTAACTCTGGTACCCATTACCTAGAGGCTGGCTGAACCCCGGTAACCGCCTGGTTTCGAACACCGGCCGTGGGCTGCAAGTTGCAGCTGGACTTGAAAGCGAATCTCCTATCGACTGCGCTAATGTGGCCCCCAGGCATACACTAATGAAGACTTTGTAACAGCTGTGGTGGCACAAGGGGGTAGATAACATCAAGAGATGGACAGACAGCAGTCTGAGAGTGTGTACAACCATGACGAGACAGAACAGGATGAAGAACCACTGCAGACCTTTACTGTGGAGATGGCACCTGCATGACTGAACTCATCATTCTTAGTTCCCAATGTATTTGTTCATGTATGATAAGCTGTTTCAAGGTTGTTTATATGTGAGAAACTGTTTCACACTTGTTTATATGTGAGAAACTGTTTGACAGTTGTTCATATGTGAGAAGCTTTTTTACAGGTTTTTTTTTATATGTGAGAAGCTGTTTCACAGTCCTTTATATGTGAGAAGCTGTTTCACACTTGTTTATATGTGAGAAGCAGTTTCACAGTTGTTTATATGTGAGAAGCTGTTTGAGTTGTTTATGCAGAAGCTGTTTTCTCAAATTGTACAAATTTGAGATGTTTCACAGCTGTTTATATGTGAGAAGCTGTTTCACACCTGTTTGTAAGAGATTGTTTCAAAGTTGTTTATATATGTGAAAAACTGTTTCAAGGTTGTTTAAATGTGATGAGCTGTTTCACAGTTGTGTACATACTGTGCCAACTAAAATGGTTGCCACTGTTCTGTCTAAACTGCTGTGACAGTCTGATTAATAACAGCATCTTTTTAACACAGTTTTATTTAGTGCCGCTTTAACAATTTGTCTGTAACAATTAAATTATAAAACCTCAACTTCCTTCTCAATAACTGTTTATGCATAAGAAGCTGTTTCACAGCTGTTTATGTGTGAGAAGCTGTTTCACGTAACAAAACTTTGGCTACTCACCTTAATCATGTCTTGTTCATCGTACTGCACGTCCAATGACATATCACGTTTCAAAGAGTCTAATCCCCTGGTTCGGTCTGTTCTGAATGCATTATAACCTGCAATGGAGAAAATTATAGCCAATAATCACAAGATAAGATTAAAGGTAAAGGTAAAGTCAGGAGATGTGAACCAGCGTCATTGCACACGGTTATAAACTATTAGTGCTCTGCCACCAGTACGGACAGCTGATAAGAATTGTCCACCTGTGTCGCCGTTCCCACGTAACTCTGTAGCTACAGTGACGTTCCTCTGTTTACCCCATAGGGTCAACTCTGGTACCCATTTCCTAGAGGCTGGGTGAACCCTGGGAACCGCCTGGATGGTTAGTCAACTGCAAGACCTCTGAAGGACTGAGTTCCAATTCACTGCGACTAACAATTCAGGTTTCCAGTCAAACCGGTGAGAGACTTTCCTTTCATTTTCAGCCTGGTACTGACCCAATGTGGGTCCCCAGGCCTATTTTGGAGAAATCAGAAGAGATCCACTGCTCGCTAACAAGCATGTCATAAAAGGCAACTAATTATAGGTTTGCTGAAATTGAATGTTTTGGGCTGGACAGTGCAGACATCACAGCCTAGCTGTAAACCACAACACAATGTGACAACTGTCCTTCTAGAAAGAATACTGAAGTAGGAGGAGGGGGAAGAGGAAAAGAAGTTATACTAATAAGGTCACATAAATTTCTAAATTAGGCAATAAAACTGAACATATATAAATACAATTAAAAGAATTTAGTTATTTGTGTATGTATTTTTTGTTGCTGGATATGGTATCATTCTAATATTTTACATTCTGCAATTTTCCGGTCTTAAATTACAAATTTGCGCAACGTCTACAGAGGTCTGCTCCAGTGATTACCATTTCAAAAGGTTGGATTGACACACTCTTCTTCCTGAAGAAGATGTCAGCTCAAATGCACACACTCCGTCGCGTAAGCTGAAATCCTGGACCGATATTTTTACATTTGAGGAGATCGGAGCACCTATGGATCTGTCCGGAGTGCTCTGATGATAATCCTTTCTAATCGCTAATCACTTTATTTTTCCTCTTCTTCTTCTTCTTCTTAGAGTTCACCAGTTGTAAACTCTGGCAGAAAGTTATGGTTGTTCACCCACATCTAGACTTTGGTTTTGTTCCACCTGAGTTTTGCAAGCACATTACTTTTACAGATCTGGTTTTTGTATGCAGACCATGGCTACCCACATTCGGGCAGATGTACCTAAAATTCGAAGAGGTTTGAAGTTTGAACAACCGGACAGCGTTGTTAGGCTACTCGTTTTCCAACTGCCAAGCGATTTTTTTT
>CAJHNH020002868.1:567911-577911 GCA_905116865.2 Candidula unifasciata | reverse complement strand
ACTTATGGGTTACTACCAGTGTGCCATGATGCTGATTCGTTGTTCAAACCTACAAATCTTCCAAATAACAAGCAAAGAGCGTCTTTACCCAGTAACATCCTGTTTTAATCTGCAAGTATGGAATTTGAGAAAAACGCCAGAATGATCTAATTTCGATTACGCTTCAGTTTGTGTGAGTTTGTGTGCGCGCCAAATCCCATTGTTCACTGAAACATCAGGAGCAAAGCAACAGAAATGAACATCAACTTGTACAATGCATTGAGAAAAAGCGCACAAACGATCCTGACATCTCCCACACTCCACAACAACTCCATGAGGTAAACGGTGCAGCAGCAGCAGCAGAAGAAGAAGAAGAAGAAGAAGAAGAAGATAAAGAAAAAGAAGAAGAAGAAGAAGAAGAAGAAGAAGAAGAAGAAAAATAAAAAAAGAAGAAAAAGAAGAAGAACAAAAACAAGAACAAGATGAAGAACAAGAAAAAGAACAAGAAGAAGAACAAGAAGAGGAAGACTAAAATCTGTGAGTGTTTTCCCTTTCAGTGTTATGTTTTCTTTTTAATTGTATCTAAAATTTCTAATTTACCGGAAATGAGGACTGTCGCTTGACTAAACCTAATTCAACAAAATAAGATTTTTTTCTTCAAATAATGTACGCAAATTAATTTCCTAATGTTGATTTTAACGTCTTCTTTCTGGAATTCCTGCGTTAGAACAGATATCTGACAACGTGGGTGCCAAAACCTTATTTGGTGGTGGTGGTGGTGGTGGTGGGGGGGGGGGCAATAACTACTCCCCACTAACAAGCATGTCGTAAAAGACAATTATGTTGGAGTTTACTTAAGTCGGATGTTTTGGGCATAAATGTCCAGATATGGAAACGTAGCCATCTGGAATAGCGGCCACAGGGCTGTATATGTTTGTCGTGTGATAGTTTGGTGGAATAGAAGTCCCAAAGCTGTATATGTTTGTCATGTGATAGTTTTAGTGTGGTGGAATAGCGGTCACAACGCTGTATATGTTTGTCATTTGATAGCTTTGTGGAATAGCGGTCACAACGCTGTATATGTTTGTCATTTGATAGCTTTGTGGAATAGCGGTCACAACGCTGTATATGTTTGTCATGTGATATTTTGGTGGAATAGCAGCCACAACGCTGTATATGTTTGTTATGTGATAGTTTGGTGGAATAGTGGTCACAACGCTGTAAATGTTTGTCATGTGATAGTTTGGTGGAATAGTGGTCACAACGCTGTATATGTTTGTCGTGTGATAGTTTGGTGGAATTAAAATTGCATATGTTGGTATATGTTGCTGAATTGTATTCGCTTTCTGTTTATACGGTTTTCTACTTTCGCTGTATAGTTATTTTTAACTCAAAGAGAATTTCTCTATTTGGCATATTCTATAAAAAGCTTTCTTCTTCGCTAAACTACGACAAGTCACTAACCAAGAACTCCAGACAGTATAACAACAAAGAGAAGATGGAAATGGCTTGGCCACTTTACGAGAATGAACCCTGATATACCTGCCAAAACAGCTCTCACTTGGACACCGAAGTGAAAGAGAAAGAAGGGATGCCGAAAAACTACATGGAATCCAAAACGATGGAAAGTGAACCTAGTGCTGCATCTTTGACATGGAAAACTGCACTAAAGATTCCACAGGAGAGGAAGTCATGGAAGGTCCTCTCTCAAGCTCCATGTGCCACGAGGCCTAAAAAGAAATTATGATAATAAAAAAGCCACACAAAAACAAAAACAAAGTTTAGTGAGAGGAAATAAAAATAACAGCAGACAGCGAAAAAGCAAAAATAACGGAGGATTCAGTTAAGAAACAAAATCAGCGGTGCCGTAAGTGAGGATACAAAAGGAACAAAGCAACCAATCAAAAAAGCAAACCATAACAAAGTAGCTACTGAAGAAGGAAAAACAGTCGATGATAGTTTTATAAACGGCCAGTTTTACAAACGGGCAGTTTTATAAACGGGATAAAGTAACAGAATGTTGTAGTAAATCAGAAACCGGTTATCAACAGCTAATACAAGACGACCCAACAGGCAAAGAGCTCTCTCGTTTCCCTGGTAACATTCTGTCTTAATCTGTAAACAAGGAATTTGGGAGAAAAGCCAGACTGACCATTTATTCGATGACGCTTCAGTTTGTGTGCATCTGTGTGCATTATTTGTCCGAGCCGATTCCGCTTGTTTACTAAACCCTATGAGGGTTTTCGTTTCGATTTTATTTTGTTTCTTTTTGTCTAAAATAAAAAAAAAATTACGAGAAGTGAGGTCTGTCGCTTTGTTGAGCCTGATTAAACAGAATACGATGTTTTGCTTCAGTCAATGCATACAAGCCAATTTCCTAACTTTGATAGGAAGATCTTCTTTTCCATGTTTCTATTTGTGAACAGCTATAGACGATAAATACAATTGCATCGTTGGCATGATATATTGGTATGGTTTGTATCAGATTTAGCTATAGGAAGAGATACTTTTAGCCGTGCCGTAACGAAAGCCATGCCCTGTAAAGAACCTGGAGATTGGCAAGAATGGGATAAACAGTTGTAATACAAACAAGATGATCAAACTAGCACTGAAATTGGAACCAGATAGATTAATCCATTGCGTAGCAAGCAGCTCACCATTCGCTTGCTAGGATCTACATTACGTTCATTTTCTCAGCTTCTCACGAAATATACAAACATGAAATGAAAACTATACTGTTCTTAAAGGGACGTTAAATCCTCTCTCAGATTTCTAAGTGTAACGTATAAAGTAATACTTTTCTAGGAGAAAATGGTCTCATTTAGATCTGTATGGTATCAATGGAGATAAGTAAAGAAGCATGCCCAAGAGAAGTCTTACGGAGAATGTTAACGAAAAAAGTCAAAAGTACTACACTGGATTCCATTCAAATGTTGGTTTTAAGATACAGTTTCTTCCATGGTCTAACTGTAAGATATAGTTTCTTCCATTGTCTAACTGTAAGAAATAGTTTCTTCCACTGCCTAACTGTAGGATATAGTTTCTTCCATTGTCTAACTGTAAGATATAGTTTCTTCCATTGTCTAACTGTAAGATATAGTTTCTTCCACTGTCTAACTGTAAGATATATTCTCCCATTGTCTAACTGTAAGACATAGTTTCTTCCACTGTATTACTGTAAGATATAGTTTCTTCCACTGTCTAACTGTAAGATGTAGTTTCTTCCATTGTATAACTGTAAAAAATAATTTCTTCCATTGTCTAACTGTAAGATATAGTTTCTTCCATTGTCTAACTGTAAGATATAGTTTCTTCCACTGTCTAACTGTAAGATATATTCTCCCATTGTCTAACTGTAAGATATAGTTTCTTCCATTGTCTAACTGTAAGATATAGTTTCTTCCATTGTCTAACTGTAAGATATAGTTTCTTCCATCGTCTAACTGTAAGATATAGTTTCTTCCACTGTCTAACTGTAAGATATATTCTCCCATTGTCTAACTGTAAGATATAGTTTCTTCCATTGTCTAACTGTAAGATATAGTTTCTTCCATTGTCTAACTGTAAGATATAGTTTCTTCCATCGTCTAACTGTAAGATATAGTTTCTTTCATTGTCTAACTGTAAGATATAGTTTCTTCCACTGTCTAACTGTAAGATATATTCTCCCATTGTCTAACTGTAAGATATAGTTTCTTCCACTGTCTAACTGTAAGATATATTTTCTTTCACTGTCTAACTGTAAGATATAGTTTCTCCCATTGTCTAACTGTGAGATATAGTTCTTTCCACTGTCTAACTGTAAGATATAGTTTCTTCTACTGTCTAACTGTAAGATATAGTTTCTCCCATTGTCTAACTGTAAGATATAGTTTCTTCAACTGTCTAACTATAAGATATAGTTTCTTCCACTGTCTAACTGTAAGATATAGTTTCTTCCACTGTCTAACTGTTAGATATAGTTTCTTCCACTATGTAACTGTAAGATATAGTTTCTTCTAATATCTGACTTACCTACTGTTGACCTGTCTTGTCTATAACCAGTTTCTTTATATTTTACTCACTTTCTTACAAATATTTTTTTTAAATTTTTTTTTAATTTTGTTCTTTTTTCGTTTTAGAGTGTCAAAGCTTTAACTCGTGCGCTGTTAGTTAAGTAACGTCCATCAATAAATTAATCAATATCTATGTCTGTCCATGCATCGGTGCAATCTGTCTATTTGTTTGATCTGTATCTACACGCCTGCCTGTTTGTCGGCCATGTTCTTGATGCCATGTTCAGTGACAGTTCGATCATTTCCTATTTATAACCAGCAGCTGCCTTTCAAAGCACAACCACACGTCCTGGTCGTGAAGGACGGGGAAGGGGGGCAAACTTCTTTTGTTCTTCACCAGCTGTAAGCCCTGGCTGTTCGTCCATTTGGACTTTGGCTTTGTCCCAGGGCGTGAGTTTGGCGTGTACATCCGTTTAACTGGCTTGTGTGTTGGTTGTTCCTTGCCGCTCGGGTAGATGCACTCTGACTTTGAAGGATGGCCCCATTAATCAGCTCCTACAACATGCTTGTTGGGAAGGCTGTGGGTCTATTCTTGTTTTTCCAACAATGGGACCCCGGAACCCACACGGGGAGGAACGTCTTATTATTAGTATTTTTTCTACCACCACTACCACCACCACCAGTACTAATACTACTACTACTACTACTACTACTACTACTACTACTACTACTACTACTACTACTACTACTACTACTACTACTACTACTACTACTACTACTACTGCTGCTGCTGCTGCTGTTGCTGCTGCTTCTTCTTTTTCTTCTTCTTCTTCTTCATCTTCTTCTTCTCCTCCTCCTCCTCCTCCTCCTCCCCCTCCTCCTCCTTCTACTTGGCGTTCATGTAGACTCAGACAGAAATTTCTGGTTTTCGTCCACTTTCTGGACCCTTACTTGGTTCCAGGGCTTCGTTTAACAAATGTGGACTGTTTTTTTTAAAACATGAGTATTTTATCTGAGCGAATAATAATAGCTGTCCGTGTTATACTAGGAGCCTACGTGGAAAACAGTCAATTATAAGTAATATATATGGTGTAAGAGATATCATCTTCTTGACGTTCATCATCTATAAACTCCGCCAGAAAGTTATGGTTGTTCGGCCACTTCAGGATTTTAGTATTGTTCCAGAACTGGAGCTTTGCAAGCATATTCACTTTTCACTATCTGGCTTATTTGTTTGCGGATTTTCGGTTCATCACCTCTCAAGCAGATAAACTTAAAAAAACACATTCCTAAAGTAAACGATCTATAGTAATAGATAATGTAGGTTTGCAAACAGTAACTGACTTCACTTATCTAGGAAGTAATATTTCCTTGGATTGAAATGTAGTAGTTGAAATCAAGAAGAGAATTGCAAAGGCAAATGCTGCTTACAACAGACTTTAGAGTGTCTGGAGATCAAACATCTGCAGCACTAAAACTAAACTCAAGATATACAAAACATGCGTTAGGGCAGATAGAAAGATAGAGAGCATGCTCGGAGGTTTTGATGGAAGACTTCTCAGAGGATTGTTGGGGTTTACATGGGAAAATAAAATCTGCAATTCTAGATCACAACAAATGACAGACTTAGAAGATGCCAATTTAAAAAAAGTTGAAAAAAAAAAATCGAAGGTGGATTGGACACGCCCTCAGAATGAAGAAAGAGAGACGGCCGAGACAGGCAATGCAATGGACACCACAAGGACAGCGAGGAAGAGGCAGGCCCAGGGGCACTTAGAGGCGAACCTTTAAAGCTTAACTCAAAGCTACGCGAAGGACAAAACTGGAGATAGACAGGATGGCTCAGGATTGAATTGAGTGGCGACAGTTTGTCTCTGCCTTATGTACCTCTGGGCAGGATGAGGATGTATTTATTTTAATTAGCTGACTTTTACCAAATGCTTGTTAGAGCAATTTTCTTTTCCCCAATAAATGGGGCACAGGAACATACACGGGGAGTGTACGACGGGACTAGTCATTGGGTTGTCGTGGCACTTACTTCATCCCGTAGAAAATTAATGGCCTAACATGTTATTTACACAACTGTTCTGACGATAATACAACAACAACAACAACAACAACAACAACAAAGCAACACTTAATCTTACCAGTCCGTATGCTGGTCGTCTATAATCAGTAACGTCTTGCATCTTTCTTTGTTGTATGTAGACTTGGCGGAAGTTGATGATGTAGATGAAAAGAACCTCTGTCCGAGGTTAGCGCTGGAGGAATTTTTCGATGGTGAGCTAGGGGCACTGGGACTTTGACCTTTCTTGAAGTTCAACGGTCCAATGTTCGGCGGCTCTTCCTTGTCACTGGCCTCGCCCTGGAGATCCCCAGAGGAAAATCGGCGTCGGAGATAGTTCATCCCCGACCCGAAGGAGTCGCGAAAGTTTGAGAATGAAATTTTGCCTGTTGGAATGGAAGCGATGCACTTTGCGGAAATACTTGAGAACAGGTACTGAAGATAGGGGATAAGATCGGCAGGATCTGGCGGATTAATGTTGACAATTTTGATGATGTCAGACTTTTTGAAGACGTCCCGTAAACTGTTAGACGGTTAAGTTCTCCAGTCTCCAAAATCAACAATTTCTGAGTATTCTTCTGCGGTGAAAGTGTTTTTTAGTAGTCATAACACCGGAGCTAATAGGACACTTTCTATGAATACTTTCCACTCGTGTTATGCTTGATCACTAATATGATAAAAACCACAAATCTACAGTCGGAATTAAGCTAAGCAAAACTTTAAAAGGGAATTTGAAGGGAAAAAAACCTAATGTGTGAAAAGGCACATTCAAGCAAAACAAATAAATCCAAAAGTAACAGCTTGTATTTTATTTAAATCAAGAGGTTAACACGCGCTGGTGTTGATTATGCGGCGAATAGTTTCATTCGATAGCAGCACCTTAAACGCGTTTCCAAGTGAAGAGTTTATCCTAACATCTCAGCATGCGTCAGAGTTTGCTGCTCTACATGACAGCAGAGCACACCCTACACAAACCAAGCCTGTGTGCGGCTGCGATCAATTCTTCCAACGCTTCTAACCGTCCAAGTGTACATCTATTTCTCGCCCCAAATATTAAAAGCAATATCAGACTTTTGCTTCTTTTCAATTTCGTGATATTTCTTCGTCTGCGACTTCTGTTTTCGACTGACTGACCATAAGATATTTGCGTAAAACCGCGAAACCAAAACACTTGAAAAGCTAAGTTAGTGTAGAATTTAATTTAGAAAAATTGCGTTTGTCGGCAACGTGCAGAATGCAATGGCCCTTCAGTCGACAGAAAGGGGCGATGCAAGTTATTGGTGCGTTGAGTGAGTGGCCAGCTCCTCCGAAGTTCTTCTGTTAAAGGAGTCGATAGACTGGCTTTGCAAGGGAGAAGAATTTACTCTTGTCGGACTGCTCCAGCTCGGACATTTTGATCAATAGTAATCTGGCTCTCGCCGAGACCAGTACAGCCAAACGTGCGTAAAGCGCTCTTGTCTCAGTCTATCGATGCCTGAAACATAATAGAGCAGTCCGTGTTGATATGTATATATTTACTTAGTGTGAGTTGTATGCCAGTGTGTATGTGTCTGTGTGTGGGGGAGGGTAAGATGGTGGGACGCTGGATGGTGTATATACGTGTGTGTATGCCTTATGATATTTTTCTTTCTCAAAGTCTTATTACAAGACAGCTGGAAGGATAATAATCCCTTAAAACAGAACGACAGTAAAGGATTTGCTAAGTCCTGGTATATTTACTTTTGACTTAAGTGCATAAGTTCTGCCTGACAAGAGATTGGTGATATGTCACTGACAATATTTCGTTGTCTGCGAGCTTCCATCTGTTGGTCTGGGAAAATGTCTGATTGTCTTGGTGGGACTGTGTGCGAGTAACTCGCTCTGAGAGTATGCCTCTGGTTCCCTAGAAATAAATATTATTATCACTAGGGGCTTCAATAGCATAGCGGTTAGTTTGGGTCGCAGGGCTGCCAGGCCAATGGGCGGTCATACGCTTCAATTCTCTCCCCCCTCCCCCCCCCCTCTTTTTTTTAAAACTCCCACGCTTTCCAGCGAGGTCGATGTACTTGAGAGCAATCCAATGAAAAACACAGAACAATGTCAGCAGATCAAACAGAAGTTCTTGTCGATATCAGATACAGCAAGCATCAATTCTAATGAGTGCATTCTACTCTACTTGATGACGGCGTCGTACTGTGAAAGAGGCACGCTTGTCATGCTCAGAAGTGGGCGGCGACCCCTAACTCTCCGGTTCGACCACCATCTGGTATACTAATTAATTCATTACGAAGAAGAGTATAGTCACCCTGTTTGAGCTCTGGGTCCCCATTTAGAATGTGAGAGGAGCTGGGGTAGGGGGAGGGGGGGGGGGAGAGAATAGACCCACTACCCTTAGAAAGCATGCCGTGTAAGGCACTTAATATAGTTTGTAATATCATCGTCACTTTAGATCCAAGATATCTGGTTTTGTCAATTCTTACGTTGTGAGACCCCAACTTCCAGCGCGGCTCTCCTACTATTAGAAAACCATAAGAATAGCCCCTTTTCTAAACAGGCCCCCGTGATAAACCTCGAGGGACGTCCCAGCGTTACAGCGACTCAGTTCTTGTTTTACTACTTAATAAACACAATATTGTTCTCTACACTTTATTAGCTGGTGTCCGTGGCTTGGGCGTTGCGAGCCCGACTCGTAATTCCAACGTACCGCTATTGACACCCACTGCTGGTTGCGTGGATTTGTGTCATGGTATGGCGCGTCGCAGGTCGACCCAGCCTAAAATGGGTACTAGCATGGCTGTCCTGGGGAAGTAAAGACGGCTGGCGTAATGCTGACCACGTTACGCGCCCAGTGCCAATGTAAAAATGTGGGACGCTCTTCCCATATGCCCGATGCGCCTAAGGGGTGAAAAGGGATCTTTTCTTCTTCTTTTTTTAACTTTTACACTTCAATAGCAGGCCTCGTCGACAGTGCCATCAAACACATCACCCAGACAGGTATAACACACATACGCACACACGCACACACATAAACACACGCACACACACGCACACACCTTGGCGGGATCGCTCTGGGCCAGCTGATAGTGCTAACCTCCATGTCCAAACGTGTTGATGTTGCCTGCCAGAAACCTGGAACCAACACACGCGTGACTGGCACTGGGTGAAGTAATCAATATGGTTTATTAATGTCAAGTAGGCGTAATTTTATCAATGCCGTTGCAGGGTAGCGATTGACCTAATCAATATTTGAAATTGGTAATTCTTGTCCGAGTTTGAATTGTGGGACAAACGTGAAATCAAAAGCTGCTGGGGAGAGGTGGGATTGGGAGGGGGGGGGGGGAAGAGGACAAAAAAGACAGACAGGCAAATGGAGCGACGGACAAACAGACCTGCGATTTGGCAAGCGAGCTGACAAAGCGACAGAGAACACACAGACAGACAGATAGACACACAGACATTTTTGAGAGTGGTCTGGCTGGCGGATGGACAGAGAGTGAACAGATGGACAGACGGACAAACGGACGGATAGATAGACGCACAGACAAACAACGAGAGACAGTCTGTTCAAAATAGGCAGACAGACAGACAGACAAGATAGATAGATAGATAGATCAGATAGACAGACAGACAGATAGATAGATAGATAGATAGATAGATAGATAGATAGATAGATAGATAGATAGATAGATAGATAGATAGATAGATAGATAGATAGATAGATAGATAGATAGATAGATAGATAGATAGATAGATAGATAGATAGATAGATAGATGGATAGATAGATGGATGGATAGATGATGGATAGATAGATAGATAGATAGATAGATAGATAGATAGATAGATAGATAGATTAGATAGTAGATAGATAGATAGATAGATAGATAGATAGATAGATAGATAGATAGATAGATTAGTAGATAGATAGATAGATAGATAGATAGATAGATAGATAGATAGATAGATAGATAATAGATAGATAGA
>CAJHNH020002868.1:504824-563425 GCA_905116865.2 Candidula unifasciata | reverse complement strand
GCTTTTCAACAATATAGTTTAACAGGTTTAAATTGCAGTAATTGCTTAGTTCGCAAAATAAACCAAAGACATAATGTTATAAACAACCAATGAGATTCATCCTGATCATTAAATAATATTTTATTCTTTAGTTTGTTTTACAATTCCCATACTTCGACCTGGAGTGGGAGGATGGTCTGAGCTGAAAATTCCCACGTTTCGACCTGGAGTGGGAGGATGGTCTGAGCTGAAAATTCCCATACTTCGACCTGGAGTGGGAGGATGGTCTGAGCTGAAAATTCCCATGCTTCGACCTGGAGTGGGAGGATGGTCTGAGCTGAAAATTCCCACGTTTCGACCTGGAGTGGGAGGATGATCTGAGCTGAAAATTCCCATGTTTCGACCTGGAGTGGGAGGATGGTCTGAGCTGAAAATTCCCATGTTTCGACCTGGAGTGGGAGGATGGTCTGAGCTAAAAATTTCCAGAAGCAGCAGTTACTCACAACATGCAATTTTTTTCAATAAGATACTTTCTGTAAAAACGATTTGACAAAATCGACATAGACAATTTTAGATATACTGATTGTTCAGCTGTTCAATCAGACACACAAATCATGTAAGGAGTCTCTCAGAGCAGCGTAAAAAAGCAAATGCTCTTCGTCCTTTGCATAGCTGATATCACTAAATGCTCTCACTATCGTCTCTAACAACCTACCTGAACGAGAGTTATATAGCACTAATAGTGGTGGACGACTTTGCAGTTTAGGCGGCCAGTGAAAACCTCACAAGAGAACCCTGTCGGTGGAGAAATTATAAAACTCAAGGCTGGGGACGAAATTAATTATCTCCAGAAAACAAAATGTAAGCATTAATGTAGATGTCAGGTGTTACCCGTGTATCATGACCCCTCATAAGGCCTGTCTTGTTTACTTAAAAGGAAAGGTGACAACTATATTTTGGACGAAAGCATGCTGCACAAGCTGCTGGATCAGAAGAGCAATATTCTGTCTGTCCCAGTGTTATGGATTCGCTCATTGACAAGCTGCCAACCAAGCCAGGTCTGCTCTACGGTAATTGTTTTCAGATTTTATTTCCTCGTCCTAGCAGTTGTAAGGTTAGTCTCCTCCCCTATGCACTTCTCTCTAAATTTTTGTTGGCGCAGTGGGGCATGCAAGTTTAGTTACACCGTCCAATATTCTGTGATAACAGAGACAATACTATCGAGCTATGCGGAAACACAGTCATATCCGTCTAAATAAAAAACAAACAAGATTAACTGGAACAATATATGTTCTATCATCCACACAAAGAAATTATTTTTCTAACGTCAGAAACAGAACCAATATCACCGATCTGGCAACTTGGGTGGAAAAGGGGAGCGAACGGTATAATAGACACCAGGCTCACCAAAAAGCCAAACTCAGAAAAAGAAATCAAATCAACAGGCAAACAACGACTTGTTTTAATGAAAACAAAATCGGCATGGAACCTACAGGGAAGCCAGTACAAAAAACATGAACGCTAGTCTATACTAGAGAAGTTTGACCTTTAATGGAACACACCTCAGATTTCATGGGCTAAAGTAGCGAAAGAAAACTGGCGAAACGTCTACGGGATTTAAAGTAAGGGCTTACGATTATTAACTGAAACAATGAGAAGCACCGCTCAGATAGTGCAAATCCCTTACTTAGTTAGAAAAGCTTAAGAGGCTTCTATGCCATCTTCTGAACCATAGACACAACCCCCCCTCCCCTCTACCCTTTCCCCTTCATCCCTCCACCCCCCCCCCCCCCAAAAAAAAATTATCTTGAAAAAGTATAAATAATTTTCAAGAGAAACTTCGATACAAACTGCCATTATGATTAGTGAAACTCTCACACCAAAAGAATGAATTGAATGTCCATTCTTTTTTAGTTGAGTTTTGGAAGACCCGTAAATAATCTCAAAACAGAAAAACAAAATGCAGTTAGAACAGAGACCTTTTTTGACTTTACTCAGAAACCAGCACCTCTCCAATATTTGGACCCGCATGTTTCCAGACCTTTGTGATAAAGTAGCAACAAAAATGAAATGGGTGAATATATTCATGAATCTATTTAAATAAATTCAAATATCTGGGAACAAACATATCATCAGATGGAAAATGTGTGACAGAGATTAAAAGCAGAACAGGTCAAGCGAAAGCTGCATGTCAGAAAATTCAAAATATCTTATGCAAAAATCGCTCTAATTTATTGTGAGAAAGAGGGTTCTGGCGTGTTACATAGAACCTGTTCTGTTGTATGGCAGTGAATCTTGGAATGTCAGTCAACAAATTAGGAAGAATTTAGAAGCAACAGAGATGTGGTTTTTGAGACAATTGTTACGAATACCTTGAACGGCCAGAGTAACTAACAACGATTGCCTAAAAGAAGCTAATGAAAGTATATCTCTTTATACAACAATAAGAAAGAAACAAACACTGTTCTTTGGCCACATAATGAGAAGAGAGACATTGGAGAACATCGTGACAACTGGAAAGATCAGTTGAAAAAAAAGGGGTAGAGGCAGACCAAGAGAGATGATGCTGGATGGGCTGAAACGATGGCAAGGAGGGATATCCTCAAGAGAGCTGTTCCAGGCAACCAGGGATCGTGATCTGTGGAAACGCATGAGCACCTACGCCAGTTGACAGGGCACATGATGATAATCTATTCATGGTAGGAATATTGTGTTAAACAGTATTATCTTTTATTAAAACGATTATTATTATTATTATTCAGCTCTTAAACAGAGAATAGGCTCCACTGAGGCCCTTTTCGTCAATTAAATATGTACAACAGGGTAAATTGCTTGGGAGTCCCCCCCTCCCGGGACACAGCCCCCCCCCCCCCCCCCCCCCCCATTTATTTTTCCTCTGTTTCCGCACCCCTAACCCCATCTCGGCAGGGGATTAGACCCCGTCCTCTGCTTTAAAGGCAAAGACAATCACAAGTGTGCCCACTTTTACCAGAAACAGTGTTACTCCATTGAAACAATAGGTCACGTCTCTAATAAAGGATACGATAAAACGCAGGAGGTTTAACTGAACGTATTTAGGAAATGAAAGCTATACACGGGCAAACGTTGTCAGGAAATAAACGAGAATAAACGGCCATCAATAAAGAGGATGAGTAGAGAAGAAAAAACTAGACGGTCATGAATGTGGGTGTGTGTGGTGTGTGTGTGTGTATGTATGTGTGTGTGTGTAGTGTGTGTGTGTTGTGTGTGTGTTGTGTGTGTGTGTGCGTGTGCGTGTCAGTGTGTGTGTAACGGGTTTGTCATCACAAAAAAATAATTAAGGGAAAGGCTCAGTTTAAGTTTCTTATACTTTTCTAAGGGAAGTTGACTCATGGGTCTAAAACCTCCTTTAAGTGCGCAATATTATTACTCATAATAATAATAATAATGGTATTTTAGGTGGTAAATGGCAAATAAATATAATAATATATCTTTAATAAAATTAAATGTATAAACAAATAGTCAAAGAGGAAAAAGAATGTCTCTGCATGTTAAGGGATCCATTTAGCCAGCCTGCAAATTTATGTTAAGGGGGGGGGGGGGGGGGGGAGGGGGGGGGGGCTGAGTTCCCATAAACAATATTGGGAGGGACAGGTCTCGGCGTCCCTATTGTGTGTGGGTATATGTAAAGACATATGTATGTTTGTGCACATCTGTGTGTGTTTGTGTGTATTTGTGTGTGTGTGTGTGTGTGTGTGTGTGTGTGTGTGTGTGTGTGTGTGTGTTTGTTTGTCCTTACTTGTTAATAAAAGACCACCGTTAGACCACATCGGCTGTCACTGTCCATCAGTTCTGACACAGAGGATCTTTCATGCCATGATGTCAAACTGCACATCATCTTCTCTCTCGGTCTTCTCTTTTCCCCCTCCAGCTTTCTCAAGGTCCGATTGACTATTTTCTCCTTCACTTGACATGCCCAAAGAATGCAGATTGTCTCCTTCTGATAGAGGAAATCACTTTTTCATGGTGAGTCAATTTCTTTTAAGACGTCTTCATTATTCTTTTAATATGTGCAACATTTTCTCATTATTCGTCTATAAAACCGCATCTTTGCCACTTCCACATAAACTTTCACTATCAAGTTCGGGATATGTTTTAGCTTTGAGAATTCTCTTCATCACCTTAGTTGACAAAGAAAGACTGCACAGAATCTTCTTCATTTTGCTTAAAACATTTTATATTGAAGTTTTTCTTTTAACTACATATTCCATTAGCTGTTATCTTGGTTCCCAGAAATGTAAACGTATAAACTTGCCGGCAGATCGTCCCATTTACTTTGATATTGCATTTTGCATGATCCATTTTCTTTGTAGTTAACATTACTTCTGTTTTTTTCCTGCTGTTCAAACAAAGACCCTTCCTTTGACTTTCTGTTACGGTTATGTCAATCTCTTAAAAAAATAGTGTGCGGGGGAAAAAGGGGGACGGGGTCTAAACCTTCCCCCTTAATCTAAAGGTAACAAAGCCAACCCCCCTTCCCTCCCCCAACACACACACACACACACACACACACACACACACACACACACGCACCAACACTCCATGTATAGAATTTCTCCTCGTTTCAAATATATGATTATATTTATTTGTCACTTCGCACATTATTATTATTATTTTTATTATACTTTTTGGAATTAAAGCAGGCCTAGCAATGGTAATAGATAGACAAGAAGAAACCATATCAATAAAGGAAATAAAACACAAATGATACAAACGAGCGAATTTAAATATCTAGGGTCATTTTCCCAATCAGACTAAAGAATTGATAGAGAAATCAACATACGATGTGCGAAAGCAAATCAGGTTGAGATAATTAACACCGCTTCGGACGCATAGAAAGATACATATGTCAAACCAAAGTAAATCTCAAAAGAACGTCTCCCCCCCCCCCCCCCCCCCCCCCCCCCCCCCCCCCCCATCCCCCCGATATTGTGCTACCAGTGCCAAACATGGACCCTTACTACAACTTATGAGCGGAAGATCGTAACAACAGAGATGAGATGTCTTAGGAGAGCTGCCGGTCTGACAAGTAGAAATAAAGTCAGGAATGAAGAAATTCGAGAAAGGATAGGACTGAAACCAGTCATAAAATTCATTAAAGAACAACACATGAGATGGTTTGGCCACTTGACGAGAATGCCCTTATACCAACTGCCACATTGAGGACGCTGAAGAAATATGAATACAGAACAAGGGAAAGACCATACAAGATATGAAGCGACGCCATCACGATCAAACTCACAGAAATGAACATCAACTCATACAATAAATTTGAAAAAGCGCACAAACTATCCTAACAAACTATCCTAAGAAGAAAGCCTTGTGCCCCATGAGGTCTCCCCCTCCCTTAAATATGTTAGGGGCTGACTCCGCTTCTCCTCTCCTCCCCCCCCTCTCCCCCCCCCCCACCCCTTTCCACCCCACTGATGTGTTCTTTGTGTCTTGGCCCTGTCGACTAGTGCCTGGGTCAGTAACTAGACGCTGACATTTAACTAGAGAAGATCAATATAGAGGACACGTAATGCTGTCGATTTCTGATGAGCCCACTTACTGAGCTGCGCTATGACATGAGATGCACTTGGAGAAATGACATAATAATGGGATTATTAAATGTGACCTATTATACATAGCAGAACATTGGCATGGTAAAATATTATTTGTTTGGGTGCATGAGTACATAACGTCAATTAGTATTAGTATTATTCGCCTGTAGATTATCGAGGTGCATACTGAGGTACAGAACAGCAGCACTATAACGTACTGCGCTTGTCGTAAGGGGAACGATTAGGGACGATTGGTGTGATTACTGGTTACCTTATCTGGTTGATGTCGGCTCTGTGGCTAAGTCGATGCGAACGCCTCGCTTCGTAATGCCGGGATACCAGGTTCGATCCCAGCAGCGGGCAATGCGCCTTGCGTTGGTTTCGATAGTGGTATCAAGAAAGCCGACCGTCCAGCAAGCAATGGCAAACTACTGGATGTAAATTGCCTAGAGAAACCACACAACAGCCAGGGGCTGTTCGGGTTTGGTTCTGCACGTCCTGTAAAGGATACGCAACTAACTTTTTATCTGGTAGATAGTTGCAAGATTCGGTTTCTCATGAGCACAGTATAGAAAGGGGTTGTGGTGAATTCTTTCTGTCTCTATAGGAGTTGCCGAACAAATCCCAGCATTTTTATTGTGCTGTTGTAGTTTTCCAAGGCGCATTTGCGCTCTGTAGTTTGCCACCGTTTACTAAACGGTCTACTCTTGATAGCACTGTCAAAACCCACGCAAGCCGGTCTGCTGGCAAATCGCCTGCCGTTGGGATCGAAACCTCGTACCCCGGCCTTATGAAGCGCGCTCGCAACGCCTTAACCACAGAAGCCGACTTTATAGTGAGTGAGTAAATACATCCGAACTATGCTACGAGTAACAAAAGACCACAGCACCTCGGAAACTCTTTACGCTACTGAAGAAAGAATACTAGAAATGCACCTACAGGCAATAATGGACGTATATAAACTACAGGGCAAAAGATTAAGCAATAAGTAAAACAGAAAGTATGGAGATGCGTTTTGGTCAGAATGTGTTTTTTAATGTATAACTAAATACGTGTGTTATCATATTATTTCGATGACTGCTTAAGAAAAACAAAAATCTCCTTGTCGTTTTATTTAATAAAAAGTTTACAAAATTATTTATAATGAAACTAATACAAAATGTAAGTAAAATGAATTAATGCAAGTGCAGATGCGCTCATTTTA
This sequence comes from Candidula unifasciata, assembly GCA_905116865.2. Taxonomy (NCBI): domain Eukaryota; kingdom Metazoa; phylum Mollusca; class Gastropoda; order Stylommatophora; family Geomitridae; genus Candidula; species Candidula unifasciata. The sequence continues at coordinate 556,660 of CAJHNH020002868.1, read as the reverse complement.
ACAATTGTCTGAAGCCACTTTGGAGCTTTCTCACTCTCCCAGGTTGGATATCGCTGGGCTAGACCTATCTTTATAGACCAATCGGCACTTGGTGAGTGAGGTGGTAAACATCACGCCAGCCGCCTTTACTTTCCAGGACTGTACCTTTTACCCATGTAAACGGAATCGACCTGAGAGCATAGGTTTATTTTTTTTTTTATAAGTTAGGCGATGTTAGGACTTGAACACACGACCTTCCGACCCGCAAGCGAGCATTTAGTCGCTACACAACGGCAGTTTCCCGTGGTGCCGATAAATCAATGGATGTGTGCAATATTACACTGGCTGCCGTTACTTCTCAGGGCATTACCTGGTACCAGTGTAAGACTGTGTCGTTCGGTCGATCGGTTGTCCCCTCCAAACTGATACTTAAGGGTTCACCGTACCAGTCTGAGATTTTAACATCTCCATCTGGACAGTAAAGCGATAAGTCCGTTAACATATACCCAGTTCAACCTGCAAATATGTGTATAATGAGGTCATCTGTAACGGCTACACGGGCCAGGTGTAATCTGCGGGCAAGGACTACTTGGGAGCAGATGTCTATTTTCAAAACAAACAAACAAAACAAAACAAAATCAGTCTAGATGCGGATTCGAATCTGAGACTTTCCGGCCGGCAGGCGACAGTCTATCCACTAAGCTCCCGGACAAATATGACGAAAACAACTTCTCCTATGAACACTATAAGAGGAACTGATATAGTAACTACAACACGGTGGCTAAATTCTGTATAGTTGTGTCCTTTAGTCGGCTCTGTGGCTAAGTCGATGCGAACGCTTCGTAATGCCGGGATGCCAAGTTTGATCCCAGATGCGGGCCATGCGCCTTGCGTTGGTTTCAACAGTGGTATCAAGAAAGCCGACCGTCCAGTAAGCAATGGCAAATCCTGGACGTAAATTTGCCTAGAAAAACCACACCACAGCCAGGGGCTGTTGGGTTTAATTCTGCAAAGTCCTGTAAAAAATACGCAACTAACTGTGTCCTTTTTCAACAGTTAATTTGTTCTGAAAGCGTTAATTTAATTCCTTCGGGGATTTTTGCCTTTAAAATAAAGGTGTAAGTGTTACGTACCGCCAAAACAACACAGCCGCGGTAAAATCCATGATTGTGAGTAGGGTGAAGTGGGAGTGGAGTAGCGGCTAGACCCTCATCTGCGGTTCGAAAGGTCGCGGGTTCGAGTGCTGACGGAGCCGGAATTTTGTTTCGAAAATGGTGCTGGCACCCAGGTCGACCCAGCCTTAAATGGGTGCCAATTACAGTCCTGGGAAGTAAAGGCGACGAACTTGCAACTTGATGTTAATCACATCACCCTTCAAGTGAAGGTTAGTCTGTAAGCCCTATATGCCCAATACGCATAAAGGCGTGGAAAAGGGGCCCTAACTTTTATATCCATGAAAAATTCTACTGAAGTTGAATATATACGACCACAGACTGCTAATTAATGAATTCCATTCTTGCACTGACACGTTACAACCTTATAGAAATATAGACTTCTGGCGGAAACTGAAACGCATAAGACGCCCAGAAATTACTTGCAGTTTATAATTATTTACCATAGAAGGTACTGCAGCATATAGAACTGTTTAAATATATATATATATATATATATATATATATATATATATATATATATATATATATATATATATATATATATTTATAATGTGATCTTTACATAATAAATCCTTTACAGCGCACTGTTTGAATCAAGTGAATAAACTAGCGAAGCTTCATCCATGCTCTACTTACTGTGTATTGGGAAACCCACAATGAGCTAAGTAAAGCAACCCTTGCGGTTGTAGATTACTCCAGGCAAGTTGAAAGACTCTTTCGTCTGCCTGTCGACTCCAAACTGGAATCATTGATTTCCCCTGTCTCCCCAACTCTGACCAATCGCTTCGAAGAGTGGGAGTGCGAGATGCTGGAGTTTGGACAGAGCGATGTGACCTAGATTTCCTTTACATTTGAATCAATTGCTGCAATGTCCAGATCTGGACAAAGTCAGGTCTAAACCCAACACAAATCATCGATAACCTCAACCATTCTAGTCCTAAAGAAATTAATACTAGCGTAACAGCTGCTGCCCATCGATTTATGTACACGACTCTCTATCTCTTCCTCACATACACGTCAGGATCGTTAGTCTCCCCTGTGCCCATGGATCTATAGGTCCTCTCTCACCCCTTCCCTTCTTTGCGGATTCTATTTCTGATCAGTTCTGACTCGGTCCTTCTATACTTAAGGTTGATATCCATTATTTTCCATTCAGCCACGGAACTTCCAGATGAACCAAGCAAACCTAAACCGTTAGGAAATGTCTCTCAGCCAATACTTTTAATTATTTTTCTTGACTCTAGAATTGGTGCCAAAACTGGAGGGTTGCGGTGCAGGCCTATGGAAATCTGGGTTTATTGGGTTTGATTAAGGTTGTTGCGTATCCTTTACAGGACGTTGCAAATTTACGTCCAGTAGTTTGCCATTGCTTTTTGGACGGTCGGCTTTCTTGATACCACTGTCGAAACCAACTCAAGGCGCATGCTCCGCAGCTGGGATCGAACCCGGCATCCCGGCATTACAAAACGCTCGCATCGACTTAGCCACACAGCCGACATTGGGTTTGCTACTGTTGTGAAATACCTGCCATGTTTTTCCAGCTGGAAACAAGTTAAAGCTATGCATTTTTCTTGCCATCTGTGGCTTAGGCGTTGCGAAAGCGCTTTCTAATGTTAGGGTGCTGGTTCCATCCCTGCTGCAGGCGATTTGGCAGCAAAATGTCTTGTTTCCACATTGGTACATACAGTTGCCCTTCAGTAAGCAATGGCAAACTACTTAACGTACAATTTGCATAGAAAAACATCAACAGCCACACACACACACACACACACACACACACACACACACACACACAGTGCTAGGGTTAGTTCTGCAACGGCATGCAAAGGATACTCAGCAAACTTTTTAACGTATTTTTAGTTACTGCTTTCAGTGAAATCTTAAGTTTGTTGTTACTATATCTTCTCTTTCTCACCTGCCTTCTCCTTCGCTTTCATTTTGATGCCCTTCTCCCCTTTTCCCCTTCTTCCTCATCGTTATTCGTCGTAACCTTCTTCTTTGTCACATACTCCTAGTGTCACAGTTAAAGTGGCATATCTTAGGGATAGAATGGGTTCAACTAATATATATTTAGGATATAAAGGGTTAAAGTGACAGATGCCTGGAATAGAAAGAGTTAACGTAACATATGCCTGGGATAGAAAGAGTTTATATAATATATGCCAGGGATAGAAAGAATTAAAGTCACATATGAATGGGATAAAACGAGTTAACATGCTTAGGACAGAAAAAAAATCAAAGTATCATGTTCCTGTGATAGAAAGAATTTTAGTACCTTCGCTTGTGATAGCAAGAGTTAACGTAACATATGCTGTGGATGGAAAGAGTTGAAGTAACACATGCTGTGAATAGAAAGGGTAAAGTAACATATGCCACCTACAGATTTCCTATTAGCAGTACACCTTTCTTAGCGTCATGGCTCATAGAAAATGTTAGAATTAACATATGTTAATATATCAGCTAGAGTAGGAGTAAAGAGTTTAAAAAAGCCTGGTTAGTTGCGTATCCTTTACAGGACGTTGCGGAACCAGCCCCAGCAATCCCTTGATGTTGTGTGGTTTCTCTAGGCAAATTTACGTCTAGTAGTTTGCCATTGCTTTTTGGACAGTCGGTCGCTTGATACCAATGTCGAAACCAACGCAAGGCGCATGGCCCGCAGCAGGGATCAAAACAGGCACCCCGACATTACGAAGCGTTCGCATCGACTTAGCCACAGAGACGACAATAAAAGCCTACAATGTCAAAAAAAGTGTCAAGTAAACGAACGGTGAGTACCTCGATAATGAAAGCGTTAAAAAGTCTATAAAAGGTTTTATTTGAGTTTGGTAACGGTCTGTGCGTTTATAATGAGTTAAGAAGAAGAAGAAGAAGAAGAAGAAGAAGAAGAAGAAGAAGAAGAAGAAGAAGAAGAAGAAGAAGAAGAAGAAGAAGAAGAAGAAGAAGAAGAAGAAGAAGAAGAAGAAGAAGAAGAAGAAGAAGAAGAAGAAGAAGAAGAAGAAGAAGAAGAAGAAGAGAAGAAGAAGAAGAAGAAGAAGAAGAAGAAGAAGAAGAAGAAGAAGAAGAAGAAGAAAAAGAAGAAGAAGAAGAAGAAGAAGAAGAAGAAGAAGAAGAAGAAGAAGAAGAAGAAGAAGAAGAAGAAGAAGAAGAAGAAGAAGAAGAAGAAGAAGAAGAAGAAGAAGAAGAAGAAGAAGAAGAAGAAGAAGAAGAAGAAGAAGAAGAAGAAGAAGAAGAAGAAGAAGAAGAAGAAGAAGAAGAAGAAGAAGAAGAAGAAGAAGAAGAAGAAGAAGAAGAAGAAGAAGAAGAAGAAGAAGAAGAAGAAGAAGAAGACGAAGAAATGGAAAGGTGAAGAAAACCAACGACAACAACAGCAACAGCAATAAAAGAAAAACAAATGAAGAAAAAGGAAGAGGAGGAAACGTAGGAGGATTTGAACAACAGTAACAAGAATAAGAACAACAACAGTAACAACAACATTAGCAACAACAAAAGGAACATCAACAAGAGTTGTAAAAAAAAGGGAGGGGCGGTTGAAGAATATCAGGAACAAGATAATATTTTGTAAAAAAAAAAAAAACTATTGCATTCTTATTGCCTGTTCCCAATTTAGTACGGTTAGAAGTGCTTGTTCATTGATTTAGTCATTTGTAAAAACATTTACTTTGGTCTAGTACCATTCACCTATTCGGCATCCGCGTCCTGTGGTTTTATGTTTTGTTGAAAAGATTTCTGTGGGTAGTCTCCGTTCCCTCCCTTGCGGTAATGATAGCTTCCTATCGATTGGCGGATCTGCTGTCGTCATGGTAACGCACGCGCAAAGTGGGCAAGCCACTAAATGCACATAATTCCGATTCGAAATGCCGGCAGGGGCCCAAATATGAAGCCAGGATGGAGGCTTGTTTAAAAGTTCCGCTTAACAAACATAGGTGGTCGTTAACGGAGATTGTGAAGTCATCTACAACTGCGAAGTTATCTTCGCATTGTGTGCGTTATTTAGCTGTTGGCTGATTGGCGATGGGGAGGGGGAGAGAGAACAGTCGTTATATAGTACAAGATAGCAAAAAAGACAAGACAGGCAGATGGACAGAAATATGGACAATTCTTAGCTGAGTTAACAGAGATACATCAGCAGGTCAGCTTGTCCTTTACAGAAAATCGCCTTCTTCAGGACACGCCTGAAAGTCTCTCTTTCTGTAGCCATTTTTTCAGCCCTGTGTGCTTTCATAGACAATGCACATTCGATGTTCTGTATCCATGTTCGCCGAGGTCGGCCTCTGCTGCGTTTTCCGGAGACTGTATCCTCCATCCCAGTTCTCTCCTGACCGCCATGGCGTTTGACATATCTAAAATACTCCAACCTTTGGGAGAGGATGCTGTTTATGAGCCAGTTCTCTTTGATGTTCAGGTCATGCAGATGTCGACGTTATTTCTTCTTCTTCTTGGTCCACAGTATTCTAAGAATGATTCTGAAGCATTTCGATAGATAGAAGAGAGACAGCAGAGAAGCAGAATTCACACAAACACATAGCTAGGCAAGCGCGCAGACATGAATATAGGCAGGTAATCAGACAGACAGAAGGCAAACAGGCAGATAAGTTACAGGCAGACAAGCTACAGGCAGGCAAGCTGCAGGCAGACAGACAAGTTAACAGGCAGACAAGTAGCTATAGATACAGACAGGCAGGGTAGCACTATAATGTGGTATCAGACGATAAATTAAATTTGCAAAACAATCCTAAATTAAATCCTTTTCCACGTCATTATGCGTATTTAAGAGATAGCGCCAGACTTATATTTTATACATCAATAAGTAATTTAGTCAACATCAGGCCGGCCGCCTTAACTTCCTAGAACTTTACCTGGTACCTCTTTAGACTGTGTCGATCTGGGAGCCGAAGTAATTTTTTTAAGGGTGAGGAGGGAGGGAATCCAGCACCATATGCGGCATCGAACTTGCAACTTTCGAACACGAGGCGAGTGTCTGGCCGGTACACAACGGTGACTCCTGAAATAATATTATAGTCAATCTTTTTTATCTAGAAACAAACCATGTGCAGATAGTTGCTCCCCACAAAATTTCTATAGGAAAAATGTATGCCTAAATGGGTGCAAGTACTGCATACCATTACCTACCAGCCAGGAAACAAAAACCCTGTCACTTTTTAAGATTCGTGTATTGTCTAAGGAGATAATAAAACACAGAAAGTGCTTCAACTTGACAGGCAAATTGCGTTGATTCACACAGTAGAGAGAACGCGTTTTCACATGGACTGGCTGAGAACAAACACTGCTACTGCCACCACCACCATCATCACAAACCATAGTACTACTACTACTACTACTACTACTACTACTACTACTACTACTACTACTACTACTACTACTACTACTACTACAGCTACTACTACTACTACTACTACTACTACTACTACTACTACTACTACTACTACTACTACTACTACTACTACTACTACTACTACTACTACTACTACTACTACTACTACTACTACTACTACTACTACTACTACAGCTACTACTACTACTACTACTACTACTACTACTACTACTACTACTACTACTACTACTACTACTACAAGAACAACTGCTGTTACTGCAGCTATGACTGTGATAATAATAAAACTAATAATAATAATAATAATAATAATAATAATAATAATAATAATAATAATAATAATAGTAAGATGGTACCTACCAGATTAGTTGTTGACATCGCACATTTCATTATAAAGCTACTAATCCAACGTTTTCACTTCCAAAAGGCAAATGTTTGAGGCTTATCAGAAATCCACTTACAAACGTTACCTAGTGTTAAAAATGTTCATCTGTCCTTTGAGTAGCGATATAAAAATGTAAACTAGAACAAGGTAAGGGATCAAACCGCTGAAAAGTACAAACAAAATCTGCTGACCTGTACAAGAAACAAACTTTAGCGAATAGTTAATGTGTTTAATGTTGAATTAGGAATCAACATCACGGTACTCGGGACACCCCCATAAGCGCCCCGTCTCCATCTTCAGCAGCAAGCGAAGAGTTAAAATTCCGATGATACCAGTGATTGTATAGGCTATCTGTCTCGTCTTTCCCTTGAGTGTCGAGCGTCAGCCAGATCCCCGTGTATACTACTTTTCGTCCTTCTTAGGACGTTATTTTTTGTTATTTGAAGCCCCACTCTGGCTTTTGCCAGGGGCCGCAGTATAGGCAGGTCATCATTATGGCCAAATGTCTGAACGCGGTTTCTGGGACCTCTCCACGGTGATCCTCATCCGCATGGTGGCACTTTGTGTCATCGGGTGTTTATCGCTTGTGTGATGTCCTGGTGGGGTAAAAAATCCAATCCAATCCCCGTGTAACTCCTCGCAATGCCATTCTCCTCAGACCATAATGATCTATCTTTGCCTCGACGCTGTTTACTCGCTCCCAAAGGGCCCTCACTACATCCAGCTTCTCATACATCTGTTCATCCACAAGTGGTGCAGAACCGGCCAAGCTATCTGTCTGATCATTTCCGTGTATATAGAAAACAAACAAAAACAAAAAACAAAAATAACTCATTGACTATTTTTTAAAGTTGTATTGTTTGGATATCGCCTTAGTTGGTGCAGGATTATTCTATCTAAATGAATGTTCACATGCTGCTGAAATTAAACGCATTTAACGTAAAGTAAGAAAAGAACGTTTTCCACGCCTTTATGCGTGTTGGGTATATAGGGCTAGACCTATAGTTTATAGATCAAATGGCACTAGGTGGGTGATGTGGTGAGCATCCCGCTGGCCGCCTTTACTTTCCAGGACTGTACCTGTTACCCATTCAAGGCTGAGTCGACCTGGAAGCCATAACATTTTTTTTTAATTCCGTTATCGTCAAATCCCGAACCCACGTCCTTCCGTTCCGCACTTTAAAAAAAATTGAAAATTAAAACCAGTGTCACGAAACAACCCACATCCTTTTTCGTCGTAGACTGGTCTAGTTATTGTCACCTCTATGCAGATAAGATAAAAGTGGACTTGCCTGTATAGGTGAATAGTCCATCTTTTGTAATTAGGTGCCTATATGTCGAGTTAAGTACTCCAAAATATCCTTATTGTCTTGGGAACATTATATTTTCAAATTCAACCTTATAGGTGAGAGATTCATTTTTATTGAAGCCAAAATTCCAATGGCCAAATTACCGCTTAAACGCTAACGAATCTCCTCCTGCTTTCTTCGGGAGTGACGCTTGGGTTGAACTTATTCTTGACTAAGCTTCCCGAGAAGACACACGCTTACTGCCTTTGTGCTGTATATCTGTCTATTTCTAGTGATCGATTATGCATCCTAGGGGGGGGGGGGGGGTGTGGGTCCTTTTGAGCATGGGTATGTATGTTAAGTTTATGAGTACCATATATGTAAACCCGTTGCTGAATGTAGGACAGAACTGGCTATGAGATGTTACAGGACTGTGGCTTGCATACATTCTAATTGCAGAGGAGCGCCAAAACTATACATCCCCGTTAAAGGCAGAGGTTGGTAGCCTATGGGGTTCCGTCCATAGGGTCCAGAGAGATTGGCCATGAAACAAAACACCGTTCCACAGCCTGTCGTATTTGTGAAATGTTTGTTGCCAGGTTTTTAGGCTAGGAGATATCTTGGTCAGAGCAGGCTTCATGTCGAGCTCCGGCTAAATTTAGTACAGGTCTGACGTCACAGCATACAGGAAAATGTAAACAGATCTGACCGCGGAAGGAGGGTATCTGTCCGTGTGTGTGTGCCAGCGTCTCTTCGGGGATATATATATATATATATATATATATATATATATATATATATATATCCGTAGTGCAGACCTCTGAGCTATGTATATATGTGGATGTATGAAAGATTTATTAACTAGGTATATGGGTTGTGAGATGATTGCTAATTCTGGTTTTCGCTTTTGTCACAGGATTTCAGCTTCAGTGGAGGCCCAGTTTACAATCATCCATAAAGTATTCAACCTACCTACCACCAGCTGTCAGACGACTCCAATATGACTTCTTGGGTCACTCCTGTGCCTGCATCCTGTTGGTGACAGTATTCTTCACATAAAATCCTACATGGGAGAGTTCCATCCCCAGTGTGATTTTGTAGATGTCCAGAATTTTGTCTGGCATCTTCCCTGTTTATATCTAAGGCAAGAGACTATAGTTACTGTTTTATAACACGACCTTTAATTCCGTGATACCCCGGACTATAAGGGCATTGTAATTTAAATGTAAACAGTGTATCCAGTTATACTTATATGCTGAGGACCGGAGGTATTTTGGATCTTTGTACCAGCCATCCCAAATGTGTGAGAAGTTATTTGTTCCAGTGGACCAGACCTGGCGGCAGATAAGTAAAGTACCAGCAATTGCGGTAAAATTTCTTCCTAAGTGCCTTTTCCAGGAATCCAACGTTCCACATCTTAGCAGTGATGATAATGGTGGCTTCTAGGAGCAACTCATGTGCTATTCAGTCATAATTTGTTGAATTCTATTGAATTCCTATTGCCTTATTCCTACATTTGTTATACTGATTACAAGATGTTTTGTGATTTTTACATTCTTGTCCATCCTCCGCTGTTCCTAATTGTCTGGAGTGTTTGTAGCAGTGGTATATTACATGTTTAACTGTGTTATTGTGACTAGCATAGGAGACTATCTAGTCTGGAGGCCTAATTGTAGTGAGGAAGTCAGGCCCAGTTGCGCCTAGGAATATTTTATGTTCTGTAGTGCCATAATGTGAGTCGCCTCACCCGTGAAGTGGGTTGGATGTTCATTGGAACTGTGGAATTCCGCTAAGACCATGGCGAGGCAACATCTTATCATTTTAAAACTACTTCAGAGTGCCACTTGGTTCAGTCGGGGAAACCTTCAATAAGGCACGTGACACTAGTAGTATGTGACAATCGGGATTCCGGTGCCTATGACTACCACCATCACTGCTACTACTGCAACAACTACTGCTATTACTATTGCTGCTGCTGTTGCTACTACTATTACTACTGCTGCTGCTGCTGCTGCTGCTGCTACTACTACTACTACTACTACCGCTGATATTGCTGCTCTGCTACTTTTACTACGCCATCTTCAAGTACTCAGCCAAAGTACACAAAGATCCCTGGTTTTACAGTTGGTTAGAAACTGGTCATTCTAAATCACAATGTGTCTTTATTAACCTCCAAAACCGAGTTTTCACTGAAGGTGCAGTTCTGTGTTATCGGTACATTCAGTGTTCATTTGGTTATCATGTGTTGTGGTTGCTCAGCGGGTAGTGAGTCTGTGGCCGTGTTTGTATTCTAGAACTAAATTGTCACTATCACGTGACATTTTGTATCCGCCCAACCCCTGACGCTCACGAATCTATACAGTAGAAGATTGAATGGACCAACGTTCGCCTGTTGCATGCTAAATGACACGTTATTGTTATGTGTCTTTGTGACAGAATAATTCAGAAAGCCATTATACAACAGGCAAGTAACCACTTTCTGATTTATTGATGCATTGTTGTCGTTTCATGCTATTCAGTATAAAGTGGAAGGGGAAGACTTTCGGTGCTTGATTAATATCCTACATCAAACAGGGAAAATCCACAGTTCACGGAACAGTTTAATATTTCAGGGGGTGGTTGATAGGCTGCATGCATTCGTGGGACCCAGGCTGCACTCTCTCGTGGGACGTAGGTGGGTTATGTTAGGATCATTTCTAGATGTTTTGGGGTCATTACAGACTCTCACAACGGGGTGATACTAACAGAGCTGGATTAACTTTTAAGAACACTAAGCGCGTGCTTAGGGCATCACAACTGGAGGGTGGCGGCACAGAAATGTATCAGCTGAAATGTTTTATAAATAATTACAAACATTTGTTATAGCAGGCAGAATGCCCTAACTCTATAAAGTATAGAAGCCGATGTGTTACATGCGATTCGTTTTGAGGATCTGATAAAAGACTTTGCAAACTAAAAATAAAAAATAGACAAATACTTTTCAAGTGTAAATAAACTTGAAGTATAACAAAAATAGACACTATTTTCTCTCAAAAAAATTTTTTCATTTGATTTTGATTAAAAAAATTTTTTTAGTTTTATTATTGGTTAAATATTGAATTTTATTTGGGGGGGGGGAGGGGGGGGGGCGCACTAATGCGGTCTTAACACTTGGGCACAATGAGCACTTTCTTTGGCCCATGCTAATCTGTATACGACAAGTGGCCATACACATTTCATTTCAATTAGTGGTTGAGTTGTCAGAGGGGCCACAGCACACTTGTTTGCCCAGAGGTCAAGAAAGGAGGAACGGGTGGAGGTTGAGGCGTTAGCATCACTTAAGTGCTTAGGGAGTCAAATGGCCTTAATCGTGCGGTACAACAACTTCAGTTTCTTGTTCAAAAAGTAACGTATACCTTTCCAGTTCTTACCGTGTATTGCACTCTTCTTGATGCCGAGGTATCAGATCCTATTTAATCTTTTCAGACAATGCTAAAATAGGTTAAATACTAACACAGTATCGTTAGTCAGAGGTCGGAGTTCGGTCGCGCGACTTGGACTCGAGTCCGACTTAAATCACGTAAGCATTTGTGATGTGACCTAGGGTTTTGTCGAGGATTCGCGACTTGTTGATTCGACAACTTGGTATGACTCATTCTTCGCGTCCGGCCGCTATTTAGCGATTACCTTTACATTTTTTTATGTATCTATTTTTTGAGCTTTCACATTCAATATTTTCCGCTTTAGTATATAATTCAGTGAGTTTTTCGCACTGCCATTTCTCGTTTTGCATTTTCACCATTTTTAATTGTCCCACGCATGACTTTGCAAATGACTTGGTACATGAAGTGACTTGCCTCGGGACTCCACATAGAAGCATTCTTTGTGACTTATGCTTAACTTGGGACTTAGTGGCAATGACTTGAGACTTGGCGGCAATGACTTGGGACTTGACTTAGACTAGAAGGGGAAGGGTTCAACCTCTGCCGTTAGCCACAGAAGTTGTAACAATGGATATCTAAAGCACAAGCCCGACTCGCTAGCGTAATTGGCTAAACCTGACTTCGCGACGACCGCGTGGTCTGGATTCACGCTCAGGGGGGTAGGCAGAAAAGCAACATTTCTCCCAGATTTATGATATTTATCATGGAATCAAGGCCAAATTTGCGATATTCAAAGTACCAAGCCAAATGGTTTCTGGATAAATGAAAAAAAAAAAAGAAAAAATCCAAAGAGCACAAACACACTGAACAATTACGAATTTACTGTTTTAAATAAGGCTAGAAAGATACGGTAAAAGCGGTTACAGATAAATACATTTTTTTAGGGGTAGGGTGGGGTTTAGTCTGTCCAAATTTGTAAAACACTAAAGTATAAGAGCGCATATAACCGTTGATTGGAATTCTCATAACTTTCGTTATTTAGAGTTCACCATGGCCGAGTATAGTTAGTGTACTACAGTCGGCCATAGTTGGACCGGGTCCGTCGGTTGTAGCACTGCCGAGAGTCCCGGGTGGACAGAGGCGATCAGTCTCAGGCCATTGATATATCAAGAGAAGGCCAAGAGTTAGGTATCTGGAAAAGCTACCCAAGTTACAGTGAGCGATTGCACGAGTGTTGACTTTCAAACACGCAACAACATCCCCGTGTGAGTTCAGCAGCCCCATGTTTGGGGGAAAAAAAGAATGAACCCACTGCTCCCACTAAAAATGTGTCGCAAAAAACAACTGATTAGCGATGTTTCCTCCTAAGTCGGAGTTCATCTGCCTGAAAGGAGACGAACTAACAGTCTGCACACAAATAAGGTTGATTTGTAAAATTGATGTACACAGAAAAACTCAAGTTTTGGAACAAGATCAATGTCCAGAAATTGACGAACAACTAGAACTTTCTGCTGCATGTTACAGCCAGAGTTTAGAGGAGTGCGCGTGGGCATGTGCGCGTGAGTGTGCGTAAGCGTGCTCGATTGCACGCCTTTACTGATATAATTGCAGGGTGATTCGTTTTTGACAAGATTAAGTTAGAATGTTGTGACGTCACCAAGATGTCTTACATCAACATACACATTGAAAGGACATACAGCGGGTGCCATATTCTATGGTAGATTAACACTCAGTGACTCAGAGACTGGTCTCCCCAAAAGTCAATTTAACGGCATATCGCAGTTATGTGTTCGGTTACCAGCGATGGTCCAATCAGAGGGGTAGTGATTCTGTGGACTATACACTTCGGCGGGACACACGGAAAAATAATGGGCTTAAATTGTGCAATATATTTTTTGTGTCCCCATTCTCCTCCTCCTCTTCTTCTGCTTCTTTTTCATCTTCTTCTTCTTCTTCTCCTCCTCCTCCTGCCTGCTGCTGCTGCTGCTGCTCCGGCTTCCCCCTCTCTTACAGCACAAGGCAATCCCAATCAGCACAAAAAAACATCTTATACAAAGCATATTCACTCCCACCCTATGCTACCTGTGCCAGACGTGGTCACTCACAACAAAACATAAAAGAAAGTAACCTCGGAAGTGAGGTGTCTAAGAAAGACTAGGAGTGACCAGAAGTAATAAAATCAGGAATAAGGTCATGCGAGATAAAGTCAGAACGAATTCTAAATCACATTAAAGACAGCAAATCAAATGGTTTTCTCACTTGGAGAGAACGCCTCTTGATGATATACCATACACGGCATATACCTAAAGAGAAGGACATAGAGAAAGAGGTAGACTAAGAACAAGATAAGAAGATAAAATCAAAGAAACTCAACAGCACCATAATGTGTCTATGGTCAAAGCAGTTAAAAGAGCATGAAGCAGGACCTTATTTCTCCCTCGACACCCGAAGCGGTAAAATAGGACGTAAAGAAAAGAAAGAAGAGCAGTGTAGGTGGAGAGGTCTTTGAGCCTGAATATTTAGGGCCACATAGCCAGTACTGTTGAAACAGGACTAAACAAGTAGGACTAAACACTGCCTTAAGAAGTAGTAAACACAGCAAGTAAACATCTTCATTACAAACGCGCATGAGTCAGCTCGGTTTAGAAGTTTTATTACATTTTTGTCATCTGACGTAACATCTAAACAAATAAAAACTGATACTAGTGGAGCATTCAAAAACTGTGGTGCACTGCAGCCTGTAGGCTCTAATCATTCAGTCAGTCAATCAAATCAATCAGTCAATCAATCTAGCTTCACTGGCCAGCAATCTGTGTGAAATAAAAGCTCACAAACAACAGTGAAAACCAGGCGTACAAACAAAACTGTTAACAGAAAGCGCATCACAATATTTTTCATTATAAATGGGTGCTAATAATTGAGAGAGGGAGAGAAAAGATAGAGGGGAGGGAATAAAAGGAGAGAAGCAGTTGGAATAACAGGGAAGAAGAAGTGGGAGAAAAAATAGAGGGGATCAAAAGAGAGAAGAAAAGAGGACGGGGAAAGACAGCTATGAGAAAGAAGTAGGAATATAAAGAGTGAGAAAGAGGGAGAAAGATGAAGAAGGGTCATAAGAAAGGTAGGAAGGTAGAAAAGGAGATGAGAGAGGAAAAAAAAAATGTGTGAGACAGCAGAAGCCTGAGAAAGAGAGCAATAGAAACAAAAGAGAGGGAGAAGGATAGTGAGGAAGAAAGAAAGAAAGAAAGAAAGAAAGAAAGAAAGAAAGAAAGAAAGAAAGAAAGAAAGAAAGAAAGAAAGAAAGAAAGAAAGAAAGAAAGAAAGAAAGAAAGAAAGAAAGAAAGAAAGAAAGAAAGAAAGAAAGAAAGAAAGAAAGAAAGAAAGAAAGAAAGAAAGAAAGAAAGAAAGAAGGAAGAAAGAAAGAAAAAAAAAGCTATACATATTTCACATATTATTTGATAAATCTCATGTAACAGTTGTCAAAGTCAGTAAATTTCATTTCTCAAAATTGAAAAAATAAAGGATGTGCAATAAATTAAAAGTACAATAAATTAAAATAACAGACAAACTGAACCACCTGTAGGAAAACTAAAGCAACAAACAATGTATATACACAAGAGATAAGAGGCCTTGAAATCACAGGGATAAATAACAACTACTGATTTTCAGCACAAGGGTGATTTAAAACAATAAGGAACAGAGGAGACATAACTGAAGCCACTACATGAAGTCAATAAAACAATAGCAATGATATTACATTTTATATGAAGAGGCTTTAAAGGAAAACCTAAAAAATGTGACAGTTATTACAATAA
The DNA here is from genome assembly GCA_905116865.2 of Candidula unifasciata. Lineage (NCBI taxonomy): Eukaryota > Metazoa > Mollusca > Gastropoda > Stylommatophora > Geomitridae > Candidula > Candidula unifasciata. The sequence goes on along the minus strand of CAJHNH020002868.1, from coordinate 541,308 downwards.
CCATGCCATGGTCTTGTAACCTTTCAATATTGCTGTTAAGGATGTCAAGAGTGTTAAGCATGTGACATCCTGGTGCTGACAAACAGGGAAATGTCATAATGACAGTTTAAATATGGCTGCCCCATTTTTATCATGTGCCGATGAGCAGCAGTGTTGTGTTGCATGCCTGCCAGTTCTGCAAGCGTTTGAGTGCAGTAGGAATTTTCAAAGCACCGTAACTTATGTGACAAGCTGTTTACAAACAGGTCACGCACACCGAGTAGTCTGTCACAGAAGTCAGGCATTCTGAAAATTGACTCTTTTCGGGTGCCGGTAAATTTTTTTTTTTTTTGAAATGTGCCTATCACCATATGCTTGATGCAATAATGATGTGAAAAAGGGATCTTTGGTGACATATTTCATTTCTATGTTCAAGTCTCAAGAAATATGTGACTTGCTATTCAAAGTAAAACATGGCTGTTGTAAAGTGTGTCCTGTCACTATTTTAACATCTGGCCAGAACTTAGTTTGAGGTATCTAGTTTCCATAATAGCTGATTTCATTGTTAATTACTATTCTAATGTCTTGTTACACTAAATGACACTGGTCACAGAGTTACAGTTGACAGCTTGGTCAGGTTTTTTTCATTTTCTCTAGTCCTGGAATGCCTCATGCGTCAGGGCAGGAAGAGATCTCTGGACGGGCCTTTTGTTCGCTCCATATATAGTACTTTTCAGTGTCTCTGATACTTCTGTGATCCATGTTCTGCGTGGTCCACCTCTGGATCTGTTACTGTTGTATCTGTATAACACTGCCCTCTGTGGTGCCCTGTCTGATGCCAATCACTTTACGTGTCCAAACTATTCGATTTGTTGTCTACCAATAAAGTTGGGTATTGGTTGTGTGTCGACTCTCCTCCTGATATCATCGTTCTTAAATCAATCTTTCCTTGTTAGACGTAGAACAGTATGTTAACATTTTATTTCTGTCATGACTATTTTTCTTCTGTCTTCTGAAAACAGTGTCCATGTTCGACACTGATAGCAAAGCGTTGGTAAGCATACTGTGTTGAACAGTGTTCTTTTAGTGTTCATATTCACATGCTTGTATTTTAAAATTTGTGCCATTTGGCCTAAAACTTGATTGGCTTTATTGCAGGATAGACGAACATGAGTTCATATTTTCATTTGTGGCGCATATCTAGTTAGCTAAATTTGTCTTTCCCTTCTCATGGTTTTCAGACAGCGGTACGAGAGTCAGGCCATGGAAGAGAGCTTGAGGCCTCATCACATAATATTCCTAAAGATAACAGTGGTCCTTCTTCTTCTACGTTCATCCAAATATGCAACTGCGTTGCGCCTGTTTACAGCAGGGCTGCGATATTTGTACCTTTCGGCCAACACATCCGACATCTGCAGGCATTTGCTGGCTGGGTTAGCCCTCCCAATTCAACAGTGGTACAATGTAACCAACCATCACTGTGGAGACGGCACTGACATTTTTTTAGTCAGCTAATTTTTGATCTAGGTCTTTTCTTGACCCGCCATGTCTTTTCTTTGGTAGTGAGCATTGTGGTGTTGGTTTGGAAAAAGGAGACAAGTAGGAAGATCTTATTACATGACTGCACCATTGCATGTTGTGCCTTTAAACAGTTGTTTAAAGTGATTAATAGCTGACAAATGGTGATTTAACCTCTTTGAAAGTATCAATCATTATGGAATCTTTAATGCTTTTTAACTTTTTTAATTACAGGCACTTGTTACCTGAACATTTCATTTGTTAAATATATGAACTTTTGAGGTTATAATGATCTGGACATTTATGGGAGAGAATCTGCCACCATGGCAGGCATGGGGGGAGAAGAACATGGAAACCAGACCACCAGGGCGACCCAGGGTTCGCTGGGAAAGACAACATCTGACAATCCCTGACCAACAAAGGGCTGGAATAGAATGAAGCCAAAAGAAAAACTGCTGACAGAGAAGTCTAACGATCTCTCTAGCAAACCTCTACACCCCAAGATAGAAGAGGATGGACTAAGTAAGTAAGTAAGTTTTTCTGAGGTACAATTTTTGTGTCTGACTGAGGTCAAATAATAAATATATTTCACAGACAGTGTAAAGAGACAGTTTTGACAGGATGAATTATCCTAACAGAAGAATTGGAGCAGAAGAAACTCGGGAATGTATGCGATGTATAAAGTAACAATATGCATATGGTGTGTTTCGTGCTACTGAAAAAAGTTAAACAATCATAACAAATAATAATCAGCGCTTACAGGAGCAGAGGGGTGTCTGGTTGGACATTTGTTTCTGCAGAAAGCTACTGTTATCATTAGGAGGTGACAGATGCCAATTCAAGAATTTAACTCATTATTATCATCATTATCATCAAATTTCCACTTCTGCCGTTAAGCATTATGGGGATGATCAGTTTACGATCCACTGCTAGATGGGCAGCAATGGCCACTGTCATTCTGGTCCATATAGCAGCTCTTTAATGTCATCAATTTATATTCTCTTAGGGTGACCTCATGCTAGACCTCTTCATATGTAGGGCCGGCATTGAAAGTTATCTGATTGCATCTCTACTAGAAGACCAAACCATCTGATCATCTTTTTCTCAACCAATTTGCTGAATGGTGCTGTTCCTATAGTCTGTCTGAAAACATCATTTCTATCTTTGTCTTGGATGGTTTAGTTGGCAGCTTTTCTCAGATATATCGTTTCACAGGTATTAATTTTACACAGGTAGCCTCAGATAATGTCCAAGTCTATCACTGCTAGCACAGTATTAGTGTGAATAAGCCGTTTATAATCCATTTCTTGGTGCTCATACTTATGTTTGGATGTCTTAATAACGATGTCAGTTGGTATATGACTCTTTGGCATCTTGTTTCTATTTCACAATCTTTTCTCTTACCCTCTGAGAATATACTTTAGAGGTGTTTAAATGTCTGCAGACAAGTACCATTCAACCCTATATGTAGTGAGCCAGGAACTCTACTGACCAGCATTATTTCAGTTTTAGATGTATTTACTTTCATGTTTTATCTTCCAACTATAATGTTGAATGTTTATGATGTCCAGTATGTCCTACGTATCTCTACTTCTTTCTTCTGCTTCTATGATACCAATGTTGAATTGTGAACTAAAAATCATTAACACCACAGCACACAATACATTTCCATAAGGGGTCTAGTCCCATTTTCAGCAGCAAGCAGAAAGATATTATTCCGATAGCGCCAGTAACAGTCTATATCTGTCTGGCCTTTTTCCTGAGCTTCGACCAGATCCCCTGGTCACCTATAGCAGCATTATTCTCCTCAGCGTGGTGACCTGTTTGTGTCTCCACACTATTCTCGGGAAAGCAGGCAAGCCTCTAACCACTGCATGGCCAGAGCTGCCAACTCTTTCACTAACAGCTAGTCTTTCCTTTCCTGCTCTTCTTTGTGAAATCTTTGTTTTAAGCATATAATATTTCAGTCCAAAAGACAGCAAATAATAATATTAGTTCCCCCTCCCCGCCCCCTAAAAAAAAATCAAATTACGATGCTATGAAACAAAATAGGCTAAACCTACAACTTAAATATAATGAGTTAATGTAACAGTCTTTGGCAGAGGCAAGTAAGAAAAGTATACTGTAGGGCTCAGTCTTATCCTCCATTCCAGCCCAGCACCTTTGGTCTCTCTCAACAACATTCATCTCAGGGTTTCTCTTAAATGTCCTCATTTCCCCAGTTCATTTCTTTCCCATTTCAGAGTCTGTTTAGTGACAGTTGCATGCCATAAAAAGAATTATTTAAATATGTCCCTTTATAAACACATATTATCATAATCATAATGTGCCACATAAGGCTCACAGGGTATTCTTTAGTTCCTTTCTATCCTGTGCAATAGTTTTAATATCATGGATAGAATCCAGTCCAGCATCCTTGGCCTCCCTCATCAACGTTCCTCTCATTGTTTCTTTTGGATATCCCTATTTCCTCAATTTATCAGAATCACTCAGTCCAACAAAAATTAGTAAGTTTTCAAAGAATATGATATATTATGTCTAAATGAAATAACAAATCAGTACTAAAGTCAGGTAAATTTACAAATCAGTATGAAATATCCACCTCATGCTTGAACATGCGTGCTCTAATAGCTAATCTGAAAAAAGTATTCACACAATTATACAACTTATAAATACATTACAAATACACACAATGAAGTGGTGAACAACAATGAATGGTCACTCTTTTGGTACTAGCAGACAGTTACAGCACATACAAATCAGTGCATGATGTTGTCTTCTTTGGTACCTCGAAAGTTACACTTACCATAAACGAGCCTTCTGGTTAATATCCAAGTTTAGCTTTGGGGAGGGGGAGATTTTGTCTTTGTCTTGATTTTTTTTTTCTTCTGTAAGGGATTTTACTTAATTTCGTTATCATACTGACGGTGTTTTAAATTAGAAGTAACTGGTATAAGGACTGTTTCCAATGACCCACTCCAAAAAAGCTGCCAAATGCCACTGGCACTGTTTACGCCTGTGCATCATGAATAGATTTACTAAAACAGCATTGAGGTGGGGGGGGGGGGGTGGGGGGGGGGGGGGGAATTCTTGTGAACCAAATGTCTTTTTTAAAGCGAATTTAATGTCAAAAATTCTCCCAGTCTCACAGTCAGAGGTCACGGGGTAACAGCATGAGTAACCAGATACAGATATATTTTTAGGCCCTGGTGAATGTATTCAATTTAACGCTTCACTATTTTATTTATTACTTCCTTTAAATGTCATTATATATTTAATTATTTTTAAAATTAAAACACGTACAAAAATACATTTAACAAAAAAAATTTTAGTGACCTGTGTAAACTGGGTTTTTTTTAAAACAACTTTTTGGAAATTCTCATGGGTTTGTGCCTTTTATTTTAAAGCATCTCCAGGGTAAAAAGATTAAACTCAAATATAAACAGAACAAAAAAACCAAAAAAAAACAAGAGAAACAAAATGTTACAGAGAGTCCACACAAATGATGATTTCATTTAGCTGTACGCAGGTAGTACACGGTGTAGAAACAAGGCCATGTACAAACTGGCATACGTTCACTGCCAAGGTTACAAAGGCTGGTTAGACTAGTCTAGAAATCTGGCAGATGGCTATTTCTGCTAAGACAAATTGTGTGTAGGGCGAAAGTTCTCCAATTCATCCCAGACAAGTTCTGAAAACAAAAGTAGCATTTGTGTCACTTATGTGCCATATTGATTAGAAAAATAAGATGTTGACAGTCAGTGGGTTCTTTTTTTGGGTGGGGAAGCTGGGTGTTGTTATGGGAAGGAATGGACTCAAGAAGCAAAAGCAAAGCAAAGGTTAAGAGAAAATCACACAAGATGGCTCAGCCACAAGGATGGAGGTGGAACAAGAAGACTGATCTGCTCTGTTTAAGTTTAGGGTTAGACAACCGATCAACATCATAGCAAAGGGTAGTAATCTATAAGTGCTCTGTTCTACTTCTGACTCCAGCCTGAGTCCGAAAAATCTCAGCGCAGCGTACAAACTCTGTAGCACTGGCGAGGATCCTGAAGTACTGTGGGTAGATTCACATTTTTTTAAACTCCAAATTTTGCCCTGGCAGCCCCATTAAGCTACTCTTTTTGATTTCCAACTGCCAAGGGATTTTTTTTAACGTGCTCAACAATACACACGGGTGTCAGATCTTAATACACAGAGACCAGTGGAAATTATTAGAAGTTTACGAGAAAAAAGACCAGCCTTCACCGGGGCTTGAACTCGGGACCTCCAGAACTCGAGGCAGACGCCATGCCTTGAGACCAGACAGCTTCCCCCCCCCAGGTAAACTGAGGCAGCATCTCTCTGGTGATTTGCTTCAGTGTCTTTCCTGGCTTGCATTTTCAGAACTGCTGCTGCACTTCTAGCAGCTCCATGGGTCACAGCCCCTCAATGAAGAGAGGATCACAGAGAGGATCACCAGCAAAAGTAGTTTAAGGTTTTATGATCAATACAGAATGCTTTCATTGAGGTCTTGCGGTTGTCTATGAAACATTTCTTCTGTCCACCTTGACAGCGTTTTCCTTTTTTGACAGTCGGTGGTCAGGCGTGCGGACCAGCAAGCTGTGATTGTTTTAGAATCGAGTAAGCACTGGGCAGTCCAGCTCTGTTAAGGACTGCAGTGTAAGGGATCCTTTCTTGCCATTTTAAGTTTAGCAACTTTCTGAGACATACTGGGTGAAAATGGTTAAGTTTCTTAGCATGGTGCTGTAAATGGTCCATGTTTCACATGCATTGAAAAGTACAGGAAGTGCGACAGCTTTGTACACTTTGAGCTTCGACTGAAGGCTGATGCCAGCTCTATTCCAGACTTTTGTCGCAGTCTACCAAATGTACTACTGCTGGCTTTGGATATCCTTGCACTGATCTCTAGATCGATGTTAACTTTCTGAGCCAGTAAGCTGCCAAGATATGTAAACCTAAACAAGGTCTTTAGTGCTCTACCCTTGACTGTGACGTTTGTTTCAGGTAGACTTGTTCCTGGGGCTGGCTGGAACAGTATTTCAATATTGTCACGGCTTATGAAAAGCACAAAGTTTGTACAGGTTTCAGATAATTTGGTTACACTAAATTGTAGTTCAGGCTCTGAGCTGGCACGGATAGCAAAGTCATCAGCGAAGAGCAATTCTGGAATGGTGTCTGACTTTATCTTGGTTTAAGCACTTAGCCTCCTGAGATAAAATAGACAGTCATCAGCGCAATACTTGACATCAATACCAACATCCCCATCTCTGAAGGCATCAATCAGTATAGCGGAGAATATGATGCTGAACAGTGTTGGTGCAAGCACACATCCTTGCTTTACTCCTTTAAAACGATGAATGGCTCTTAGAGCTGTCCAATACTCCTACAACACACCCAATACTTCTGCGTCACACCCATACACACAATACTTCTACAACACTCAGATACATACAATACTTCTACAACACTCAGATACATACAGTACTTCTACAACACTCAGATACATACAATACTTCTACAAACTCAGATACATACAATACTTCTACAACACACCAATACATACAATACTTCTACAACACACGCACACAATACTTCTACAACACACAGATACATACAATACTTCTATAAAACACCAACACATACAATGCTTCTACAACGCTCAGATACATACAATACTTCTACAACACTCAGATACATAAAATACTTCTACAACACTCAGATACTCACAATACCTCTACAACACTCAGATACATTCAATACTTCTACAACACTCAGATACATACAATACTTCTACAACACTCAGATACTTACAATACTTCTACAACACTCAGATACTTACAATACTTCTACAACACTCAGATACATACAATACTTCTACAACACTCAGATACTTACAATACTTCTACAACACTCAGATAGATACAATATTTCTACAACACACAATAGTTCTACAACACCCATATACACACTATATTTTCAACAGTACTCATATATGCACAATACTTATACAATACTCATTTACACACAATATTTCTATATACACACAATACTTCTACAACATAATCTTCACACAATATTTTCTAAACACACTCACTCACTCACAATGACGCATGCACACACGCATGCACACACACACAGACACACACACACATATATGCACTCACACACTAGACATACTTTTCCATTCATTGATAGACAGATCCATATCCTCAAACGACTGATCATATTTCTCGGCTGTGGGTTCATCATTGGGGTCTGCATACTGCTTCAGGTACTCATGGGCCAATGCTTGGGTTGCATCCAGTCTTGTGTTCGTGTTCAGATCCAACATTTTCTCCAGAAGGTCAATAGCTGTGTGAGAGACATACCACAGAAGATAACAGTAATTTTATATTATAATAATTACATACCACAGACAATAACCATTAAGTGTCATATTATAATTATACACCACCGGACAACTGTAACCATTATTTTATAATAATTAAACACCACAGAAAATAACTGTAACCTTTAAATTATAATAATTACAGACTACAGAAGATAACGGTAATCTTTATATTGTTATAACTACCTAAAACAGAAGATAACGGTAACCTTTATATTGTAATAACTACCTAAAACAGAAGATAATGGTAACCTCTATATTAAAATAGTTACATTCCTCAGATTGTACCTATAAGCTTCATGTTATAAAAACTGAACTATTTTAAGTCTTGAGCAAAATGTGAATGACTCTTTTTTCTTGAATCCCACATATGAGTTCTACTGTTTCTGCATTTATTATGTAGTGGTCTACAGCTAGGCTGTGATATCATCAACTTTCGACACAATACAACTGATTTCAGCAAACCCTTAACTTGCCTTTTACCACTCATGTTTAGGATCAGAGAGTCTATGCTTCTTTTTTGTTCTCTAAAGTAGTGCCACAGAACTAACATGAAGGCCTGACCTCATTTGATAATAAGTGTGCCTATCAAATAGGACCACAAACACCTGAGCACATTCTGCAGACCTGCCTACTCTACATACAACTTTGTAAAGACACCTAGCCTCAAGAGCAAAGTGTACAGAGCAAGCTATGGGAAACCATGAAGGACCTGTTACTGATATGTTCACAGAGGCAACCCACCTGATGGTCTGATCTAAGCATATGAAACCGAATGTAATTTGTTTCCATCTCTTTACTTTACTTAGTCGCTCCACATTCAAACCTTGGGGTGTAGAGGTTTGCCAGAGAGATCGCCAGACGTCTCTATCAGCAGTTTTCTTTCTGGCTTTGTTCCATTCCAGTCCTCTGTCAGTTAGGGACTGTCTGATGTTGTCTTCCCAGCGGACCCTAGGTCGCCCTGGAGGTCTGGTTCCCTGGTTCTTAGCCTCCCATGCTTGCCATGGTGGCCGATTTTCTCCCATTCTGCATACATGTCCAAACCATCGTAACTGTGACTGATCTACTCGGGTTAGTAAGGGCTGGGTCTCTTTGTGTCCCAAACAACACACAATGTGTGCTCAGGTATGTCAGTGTGTATAAATCCATACATGTGAAATTTAAAAAATCCCATAATTCCTTAATTTCTGTTATATGCAGCATTTAATTAAAAGGAAAAACAGGTAATTTAAAAAAAGCAGCTGTCAAGTACAGAAGTAAAATTTAAGTTTTTGGAGGCAAAACTGGAATTAGTCCAATGCTGTTATATGCTGCAAGATTTTATTTTAGAATTTAAGTTAGAGAGAGAAACTATTGGTTTGTTTAAACTGTAACCTCATTGCTGACTATAGCAAGCACACACATCTAGTTTTCTTCCTCAGCAGAAACTTGCTATGCAGCTACTCATGCATAGGTCACAAATAGGAAAGCTTCATGACTTTACCAGTGTCCCAGATTTTTCTCTCCTCTCTCTCTCTCTCTCTCCATCTCTTTTTCTCTGGTAAAATGTAGATAAACATTAGGACACACTCTGGATTTTGCTTTTGTTATCCACATTTGCATTCCTGACATCGGCATGAAGCAAAGCTGAGACCCTTGCATTGATGATGTGTTTAGAGTTAACAATCTTCAGTTCTGAGTTAAGACATCAATCACCACCCCACCTCCCAAACCCCATCGTGTGGGTTTCAAAGTCCCATTTTAGGGGGTGAGGGGGGACAAGAATGGACCCACTGCCCCCTTAATAAGATTGCCATAAAAGGTGATTAATTAAATTGTTTTTTATTTGAAGTTGGAGTGCACCTGCCGTAGCGGTCTGCATACAAGTAAGCCACAGCTATAACATGGATTTGGATGCAAAAACCTAGGATCTGGAACAAGCCCAAAGTCCAGAAGTGGATAAACTACCAAAATTGTTCACCAAAGTTTACAGCCGGTAAACTCTAGGAAGAAGAAGAAGAGTGAAGATTATGGTTTGCCCATTTTTGCCAAGTCAATGTAAGCTACTGTTCTGCAATTTATTGTTTCTTTTCGGTCTCTAGTTAAGAAATGTGAAAATAAAGTGTGGTAATTAACTTTATTCAGCATGATGCTGACCAAATCACCCACCAAGTGCCAACTGGTCTATATATGTCCAAAAAAGGTGTGGAAAAGGATTTATGCAGCATCTACAAAAGGTGAGAAGGTCCACCTACAGAGTTGTCAGCCTGGCATATCGATAATAACTGGATAATGAGTAAAGGCCTACAAAAGAAGGAAGATTCCAAATGCTATGGTATTTTATAACACCATGAAACAGGTAACACATACATACCAAGAGGGTTTGCTCCCACAAACACTTGCTTGAAATCTTTCTTCTGCATGTGGGGTAATGATTTGATAAACATTCTTGCCTGTAACAAAAGGAGAGACACAGATCTCAATTCTAACTTACTGATTTACCCTTATTAACCACCTTCAGTTCTTACAATTGTCAGTTTCTCTCTTATCACCAAAAGCAGGGATATTCGACCAACTCAAAATTGTGAAACTGGATATCATACAGAAAGCTTATTAAAACAATACAACTGGCAGTAGTAGTAACATTTTAATCAGCAAAAAAAAAAAAAAAAGGTGACTTCCATTCCCCCATTCCCATTCAAGCCTCACTGTGTTGCAGGGCCTCTCCTATGTTGCAGGGGTGTTATGATATTGTTTTGTTTGGCATTCGCTAGCCGTATATAATGTTTCTAGGAGGTTGTGTTGTCATGAGTCTCTGTGAGGTGCCACAGGCACAAGTAAGAAGTGCTAAAAGGAGGAAGGACTGCAGGCGGGACCATTAGTGATCATCAAAACTGGGATGTTTTTGTATTTCTATGTTCGCTGGTGGTGGCTTCCTCCCACAAAAAAGAAGCCACAGACAAGGAGCGTAGGAATAAAAAAAACACTGCAGTTTCCATACTGCTGAACTGTCGTGCGTGAAAATTATCACGCAAGTGAGCGGTGACAACAAGAGAAAAGAGAGAATGGCTAAAGCGTTGACAATAATGATTTCTTCTTAGCGTAGGCTGCTCATGGAGTCACACTCATCACAGCCATAAGCTGAGATTCCCATGCCTCTCTAATAGACTAGCCGGTTCTGCACTACTTGGTGGAAATTGATGTTTCACAAGCTAGATGTTGTTAGAGCACTTTGGCAGCGAGTGAACAGCGCGGAGGCACAGATGGATCATTACGGTCTGAGGAAAATGGCGCTGTGGAGAGCTGCCAGGGGATCTGACCAACGGCTTCAAACTCAGGGAAAATGGGAGATGGATATACAATCAGACAGTTACTGGTACTATCAGAATCGGAAATCTTCGCTTGCTGCTAAAGTTGGGGACACAATGCTTATGAGGGGGGTCCTAAGTGCCGTGATGTCGATTCTTAATTCAACATTCCATGCCTCCCTACAGGTTAAGGGAATACTATCCTCTGGACAAATGGAATGATGCCAACATTTCTTACTTACTAAATGTCAAGAATTCTGAGCCATATGTCAAAACTAGTCCTATAAAACACGCAAGAACTCTTTCTTCTAGCCTCAAATGACAGGGATTTACTGTATATGAGGCATGAAAACAAACAATACTATCTAGACAGACTATATAAGACATTTACTCTACTGCACAGAAAATAAACATGGACCCCTTTCCCCCCAAAACCACCCTTTCCCCCTCCCAAGAGGGGAGTCTACTACAAACAACAAATCATAAATTATATTCTTACATCATTACTCTTAATCTCCTGCATCAACTCATCACTAGGAGTACCTACAAGTGACAAAATTCTGGTGAGTTGATCAATATCTGTAATACGTATAAGGAACATCAGACCAAACAAACAATTATATCAACCTAATGTCTTAATGAAATTTATTTTTTAGTGTATACTGAAAAAAAAACCTTCTAACTATACTCTGTGTAATTAAATTAACACTCAAAAATACTTTCTTTGCAATGTAAACTGAAGTCAATTCCAAGATGCTTCTCTTCATGGGTTCTCTGCCTCAATTAAGGTAAGAAAAAGGTAGACACACTGCTCCACTAATAAGTATGTTGTAGAAGATGACCAATTAGAGGTTTGCTGAAGTCAGATGTGGTGAACCAACAATCATATATCACCGCTTTTCTTGTAAACAACAACACAATGTGATAGCTCCCTTTTTCATGGCAAACATATATGTTACATATATATAAAATGTCAGGTACTGTCCTGTAGTAACCTTCTGAGGCACAGTCTGGTAGTAACATTGTTACATATACACAAAACCTGAGGCCCTGTCCTTTAGTAACCTTCTGAGGCACTGTCTGGTAGTAACATTGTTACATATATATAAAATCTCAGGCACCGTCCTGTGGCAATTTTGTTACATGAATGAAACCTCAGGCACTGTATGGTAGTAACTTTTGCGCGCGCGCATGCACGCACGCATATATATATATATATATATATATATATATATATATATATATATATATATATATATATATATATATATATATATATATATAATATCAGGTACTGTCCTGTGGTAACCTTCTGAGGCACAGTCTGGTAGTAACCTTTTTACATATATATATATATAAACTCAGGCACTGTCCTGAGGTACTGTCTTGCGGTAAGCTTGTTACATGAACGAAGGCTGAGGCACTGTCCAATTGTTACATAACGATCTTGGGGCCCTTTCCTGTGGTAAACTTGTTATATGAATGAAACCTGAGGCACTGTCCTGCAGGGTAACCTTGATACATGATTGAAACCTGAGGCACTGCATGTTAAATAAATAAAACCTGAGGCACTGCTTGTTACATGAATAAATCCTGAAGCACCAAATTTTAAAAAAAGATACGATCTGTGCCAGGAAAGAGGGGTCGTCCAACCATCATTTCTGCCATTATACAACCAACAGACCAAATATCCACTGCAGAAAAAAAAGAAACATTTTTTTTTTTAAAATTTAATTTGAAAATATTATTATTATAATTTCATTCCATCAACCAATTTCTCTTACTACCTCTACTGCCCTTCCGATATCGTACAAAGTTTCAACATGCCAGGTGCCAATTCTGGAGACTTTTCTAGATAGAAGGGGGTATGTCAGTGGTCTGGACTCATTTCAGCTTTCTCCACACTGTGTCCTGATTCTTGTATTGGTACAGGCTCCCACCCAATCTTGGCTGGCTGGCTACTGGCTTGATATTACTTGTAACTGTCTTAAGACTTTTCCATGGATGGCTGGTTTATGTTGCTGTAATTTCATTTGTTTTATTAAAGGGGAAAAGGTAGCCAACCCCAAATCCAATCTTTCCCTCACTCACCTTTTATGACATGCATGGTTGGGTGCAGTGTTACTATTCTTGTGGACAATTAGTAAAACAGTTAGTAAAATAATTAGTAAAAAAATTAGTAAAACAGTTAGCAAACATCTGTGGAGCTGTGGTTTTTATGGAAAAATGAAAAGTACACTAAGGACAGATAACTGGCATAATGAAGATATCTGGAAATAAGATAATTCACAAACTGAACTGATTACCTGCTTCAGACAATAGGAAAGTTAAAGGGAAAGAGATTCAGGAAGAAACTAAATGAGAAGACAGTGGGCAGTTTGTCATCATAGCATACAAGTGTCATCATAGCATACAAAAACATTTGTATCCTGAAAAATGTGAGACAGAAGACTGGGGACAAAACATGATTATGAACAAAAAGACTGTGACTCTTAGAATGTTACAGTGTAAAATTGGTGTCAGGAAATAATCTGGGAAGTAAAAGGTGACCAGTGAAATGTTAACCACACCACAGATCTACTGATGACTGGTCTATAAAAAAAAAATACAGGTCTAGCTCCTTATGCTTGACACGCTACTGGTGTCAAAAGAATCCTTTAAAATGTTTTACATGGAAGAACTGTAAGAAGTGCTGGCTGCTCTTGCTAGTAACACTTGCTATATGCTATGATTCCAATGGCTTGCTAGAGCACAAATGTAATAATACTGATCATTATGTAGCAAGCCCTTTGTAGAACATCACGCTCATCACTGAGTGCCTGAAAGAAACTCGGTCTCACACCAGCTCTCCCACCTCATGAACTTTTCTACCTAAGGTGTCACTTATATTGTATCGATCTTCGTGCTGGTTGGCCTCAGTCCCTCTTTTCTGGTACCATATGTTCTGCTATTCTAATTTTTTTTTCAATTTGCTGTGACGCTTGATGTGGCCATAATATATTTGTTTCTAAGACAAGATGCTGTTTACTAGCCAATCTTCCTTGATAATGTTAAGATCTTTTCGGATGTCAGTATTTCATTTCTTTTTTATCCATGATATTCTGAGAATCTTTTTTTTAAAAACAGAAATTCAGCTTAAAAGCTCCACCGTAACACTACTGTCTTAAAACAGAAAGGTGCTAACTTACAGCAGGCACAAAAGAATGAACATACCCAACATAAGAACACAAAGGCAAAAAAGACATCACAACTTGCCTGTCTGGTTGTAATGCATCCAGTTAAGCATGATCTCTGGGGCCCTGTACCACCTGGTTGCCACATAACCGGTCATCTCTTCATCTGTGTGCCGTGCAAGCCCAAAGTCCAGGATCTGTTGCAAGGGTCAACTTCAGGTTTTAAATACATATATCTACATGTTTAATACAGGCTTAGCTTAATAAAAGACATATTCAATGAGAAATATGGTTTCCATGGCTCCATTCTGAGAGAAAGAAATAACAGATCAACTGGCCCTTACTTAACAAACATGTTGTAAAAGCTGACTAATTAGGGTTTGCTGGTACAAGAATATGCCATACACTAGAGCTACAAAAGAGAAGGAATGACTTTTTAACTTAGTCGATCTTCTTTTATCTTCTTCCATTTCTTTCGTCCGCTTGAAAGAAATTACCTATATCTGCAATGTTGTACCTAGTATGAACTTCACTGTCTGTTGTAATTCACTCAGTGACCTGTAAAGTTTGGCTTGTACTGGTGTTTCTCTTGGCCAACAGTTTTTCCTTGATATGCTGTATTTGGAACGGACTTGGAAGACGTGAACTGTTGACTCAGGTGCCAATCCACATGTATACATGGCTGATTCGCCAGTCTCAAATTTTGTGTACATGTTGCTGCAAAGTCGAATGTGTCCTGTTCTAAGAAATAGAATAATGACTTGCTCTGGTCTGTCCATTATATGGTAATCATCTTTTGCCGATTTTGGTGGCTTTCTGATTGATTTGATTATTCTCTTCTTCCACTGATAAGAGACTGTTACGTCAGGTTGTTCTTCATTTCTGGGAACTCTACAGTGGAATGGTATCCATTGCATAGTTACCTTACAAACATGTTGTCAAAGGTGACTAATTAAAGATCTGTTGGTGCCATATACTAGAGCAACCAAAGAGAAGTGATAGCTTCCGCATAATACTTTTTCCTCTTCTACCTTGAAGTGTAGAGGTTTCTCAGAAAGATCACCAAACTTCTCTATCAGCAGTTTTCGTTCTGGCTTTGTTTCCTTCCAGTGCTCTATCAGTCAGAGATTATCGGATGTTGTCTGGCAATCATGCTTCTCTGCATTTTACTATCCCAATAGCATGTATCAGTACATGTTATGACACCTTACCTTACCATGATAATAGGCTATCAGGTGGTCAAGAATCGTCTCTAGTTGTCTTTCTCGATCTCTCTTTACATACATTTTGCTAGATATCACAATATGCTCAGAATTGATATCTTGTTATGATATGGCCCTACAGTAACACTTAATAATCATTCCTGAATTTAAACTAGTGTCTTAAAATGTATCTCATATTTTATTGAGTGTGTGTTCATCTGTAGAATTCCTTGGATAGCCAAAAAGAGCAATCCAGATGTTTTGGAAGAGGCAAGGCCTCAAATACAACTTATCAAAAAACATCAGAAATAAGATAGTGTCATCATCTTTTTGTTATGTAATGAGAAGGACGCTGGAATATGTTGTGACTAGAGGAAATATATGGGGCAAGAGAGACAAGAGGCAGATAATGCAAGAAGATTCTTTTGTCATGGCATGAAGAAATGTCAGCAAATGAACTGGTACATGAATTTGCAGATCACAGGTAGTGGAGAGGCATGATCATTCACGCCACTCAGCATGGAACTTGATAAAGATGATCTGTGTGTGCATACATATATGTGTGTGTGTGCATGTGTGTGTGTTTTAATTTTGTAACAAGATCACCAGGCAATATCTGAAGTAGGTAACTGGAATAAAAACACACCTTCAATTCACAGTCTTCATTCACAGCAATATTACTAGGTTTTAAGTCCTGAAATTCAAAAAAAGGGAAAACAATTTACTAAAAGCATGTTTTCATTTTTCTTGACATACAAATAGTGAAGTATACTTGACTAACAGAAGCAACACTTACCAATTAGAAAGAAAATTGATTAACAAAATATAAATGTGCTTATTCAATAAGAGAAAAATAACTTACTGCTATGGTTGTCGAGGGAAATACAAGGTTTTACTTATTGCTCTTCTGATTAAATAATCCCTGTCTTCATGTGGGACACATTTTTTTTTTTTAAACACCCCCTGGTTGTTGCCGGGGGCCCCAATATAACCTAACGTGGTTTCTGGGACCTCTCCACGGGTGATCCTCAACCGAATGGTGGCACTTTGTGTCAGCGAGTGTTTATCACTTAGTGTGATGTCCTGGTGGGGTAGAAAGTCAGTCTCTCTTCTGGCCGCCTAGACTAGTGACATATTATGTTGTATAGTTTTTCTGTTTTCTTTCTAACTTGCTCTACGTCCATCTCCTCTTTTGACATTTGTCTTGTATGGTTTGGTGACACAAGGCCTCTCTAAGTGGGTAAACTATTTTATTTGCTTTCTTTGTATGTAATTTAGGAGTATTTCTGTGTCTACTTTTTTTTTACAACCATATTTATGATTTTATCTTGTCTGATCACTCCTGCAGACCTTCTCCGACATCTCATTTCCATGGTTACTAATTTTCTTTTATGATTTGTTGTGAGCGACAATGTCTGGCACTAGTAGCATAGAGTAAGAATGGTTTTGCTTTGTATGAGCTGTTTCTCTGTGCTGATCGAGATTGTCCTATACTGTAAGAAAGTGCTTGGGGGTGTGTGTGTGTGTGGGGGAGAGGGGGGGGGGAGGAGGTCAACTAGCTGTCCAAACATTTGGTTTGCTGTATTGTATTTGATTTCAAATTCTTCATCCAATTTTCCATCTTTATTTAATGCTGTTCTCAGATATTTAAACTCATGATGCCTGTTAAATGCCTTTGCTCTCTACAGATATGTACAGAGTTGGCTTCTTTCTTCTTATTAACACTAGTTCTCTCTTTTCAGTGAAGATTCTCAAATTATTATTTCTACATCCTTCATCCACAGATTTTATTTATCACCCAAAAAGGAAACGCTCTATTTGCATTCCTAATGATTCCAAAACTTTAACTATTTTTTTCATACAAACATATAAATGCTTATCAAACAAAAGAAAAATCCTCAACAAGGAAAATATATCCCTCCTGATAAAATGAAGCTACTTATAAGCCTAAAACAATGAAGACTGCCAACTGCAAAGTCAGAAATAAATATCAATACTGCTACAGGAAACAGCATGTTTCAATTCTAGTCTTCTAACGTCTTCATTTTAATTTTTCCTTGTTACTTTGGCAGCTCTTCTAAGACACTTCAACTCTGCTACTTTGATTTTGTGCTCATTAGCTGCAGTAAGGGTCTGTCATAGCCCTGTGGGAAGGGTAAGGGACAGAGTATAGATGATAAGACTTGTGAGGTCCTATCTTTGTGTTTGACAGACCAAAAGGTACACCAGCAGTCAGCCAGCTGAATTCACAATATGGGAAAAACCTGAGATGGCTTGAACACTGGGACTACATACACGTTTTACCCAAAGCTGAACGGGGAGAGGAGAAGAGCGTTGGACATGGACATGTGAGGCTGAGAACATAGAGAGACATTATAGATTGTATTGTGTTAGGAGTTGAAAGACAGGGACTGTTAGCGTTGTCGTAATGTGTTTTTGTTAGCTGTTAGTATTTCTCGTGTGATATATAGTTTTTTAAGGACAGTTGTTTTAGTGTTGTGTCATGTGTAGGTAGTTGTTTATGCCTATGCGATATTAGAGTTTTCTGTGCTTGGTGGTGGCGTTAAAACTGCCTGCTCATATTTGGATCACTCACCCTGCGTGTGCTACTGAGTCTCGCGTGGCGAGGATGGCAGCCTAGTTAGCGCTGTACGACAGTGAGGTGGAATCGAGTTCTTTGGTACATCCATGGGAATGTCTCATTTTGGATTAGGGACTGTCCATAACTGTTGAGGCTTGCTTTAGGTTGAATTGCTCTTTGTACATGATGTGTATACTCCGTAGGTGTGTATTTTAAGTGTGTTCTAGGATAGTGGGTCTGTCACTGGGGTGTATAACAAGCCGTAGTTAAGTAGGATAGATACAAGGTCCTCGACAGATAAATGGAAGGCTACATCTGTTGAGATTTAAACCAAAATGTTGATACATAATGGAAGTTGTTCTGTGGATTTGAACCCAAACAGTAGCTGATAGAGATAGAGTGTTAATAGAATATTAACAGTGTTGTTTGACTAGGTTAATAGTGACAAATTGTAGATTTCTGATGGTTTTTGTGGTAATTGCGTTCATGGTCATACTGCAGACATATTTCGGCTTGTCTCTTAATTCATGAAATGGCTACTGAGTTGATTTCACTGTGTTGGTGGGGTGGTTCCCTTAATTAGTGGTATCGTATGCGCAATCAACTCTTAAAAACTCTTTAGTGATATCGAGTCTTGTTTGATTTAGATTGTGTGTTTTGTGAGTAGTGTCTTATTTTGGCATCTAGACTGCGTGTATTTAGTGGTAATGACTGAATGTGTTAGGATTGGGTTGCGCTTTACGGATAGGCGACGATAGGGTGAGATAGACGGTAGACAAGTATTTTTCTTGAGTGCATCAGGGCATGATAAATGTTTGAAATGGTAGCATAGTTATATCAGTACTAACAGGCATACAAAATATAAATGGTATTCTATGGAATTAAATATAGAAGAAATAACACATTTACTCACTCTATGTAAAATTCCTGCTGAATGGATGTACTGGGGAGAAAAACAGAATGAAGAATATTAATTGCAGCTAACTTATTTACAAAATGAAAAAGTAAAGATTGAATAAACAGTTTTTTAATTGCACACACTTATTAATAATGGGTGAAATATTTAAAAATTTTAACTATAAAGATACAATGAAAGATTATCAATTGCAGTTAATTATTAAAAACTGAGAAAAATGTAGAATGTTGTTATTTGCAGTGATTTACTAACAAATGAGGAGGAAAAGAATGAAAGACTAATAACTGCAGCAAAGTAAGTAAAGATCCCTTTTCACAGTTTTTGGCGCATCGGGCATTTCGGAAGGGCACCCGTATTTTTTAGTCTAATCGGCATTAGGTGGGTAATGTGGTCAGCATTACGCTGGCCATCTTTACCTTTTTAGGACATACATCCTGTTACCCATTTTAGGCTAGGTCAACCTGTGACGCCGCATACCAAGATAAAAATCCATGCAGTTAGCAGTGGCTTTCGATCATCGTACTTCGGAGTTACGAGTCCAACTCGGAACAGCTAAGCCACGGATGCCGCAATCATTGCGGTAACGTATTAAATAATAAAGGAAAAAGGATCAAATGAAGGATTATTAATCACAACCACTTATTTAAACATGAAAAAATAAAGACCTAATGTTAACTCTAGTGCATCTTATTAAATGAGGAAAGTCAAATTAGAGTGATGGATTACAACTGCACTAACTTGCTAAAAATTAGAAAATGATATAATGAATGATTATTTGCAGTAACATAAAACAATAGAAAATAAAAATAAAATTAAGGATTATTAATTGCAGCAAAATGTATTCAACTAATTCCGTCTCAGACTGTCAAAATATGGGTTCTTTTGTTTTATTTCACCCTATCTCAGGGACTTTCAAGACTGGTTTAGTTACTAATTTATAAAAAGAAGCAATTTCTTTTTTCTTCTTTTTCTGTTTTCACCTTTCAAAGAGCTGCACGCCTTATGTATTGCAGTTTACAATTAAACTGGAATACCTTTCGGAACAGGATGCTGTTTATGACCCAACTCTCCTCAATGCTCAGATCATATCAAATAAGACTGGACAAATAAATTTGCTACTGGTTTGTTGGTCGTATAAAACGATCATCCGTAGGAGAGTGAGAACATGTCCAACAAGAAGATGGACAGATGACAGGGAAGGTATTACACAATGGGCAGTGAGGCTAACCTCAAACTTTGGACTGAAAACTGATCCTTCCCAAAGATTCAACAGCAAATGATAAGGTTTACGATGATAATAATGATGAACAATAGAACATTCACCTTGAGAGCTCTGAGAATTTGATAAACAAGAAACTGTACATGGTCGTCACTGAGTCTCTGTGTCTTGAGTATATTGTTGAGGTCCGCGCCCATCAAAGGAGTCACCATATACCTGCAGATGATTATATACCATATTTATGGCGTTTGATCCTTTCATCCTGTGAATGCTTTTAAAAAAAAGGGGGTCATGGGCCCGCCCACTAAAATGTTCTGGGGGAAAATGTTTTGAAAAAAAACATTTTTAACATGCAATTAATAAATGTTTGAAAATTTATTTATCTGCATTTTTTTAAATTTTGGTTTTGAAATATATACAGACATATAAAGGAAGTAAACAATAACAGAGTGAAGCATTAAACGGAATGCAGTAGCCAGGACCTCACACACAAAAAAGTACGAGGTGCGGTTTTTAAGTAAGTCCTGTATAAAATAAATAAAATAAACAAATCAAATATAAACATTATTTATTGTAGCTAAATGTGAACCACACTATTACATTATTTCTCACTATAGTCACCACTGACTTCGACACATTTTTATTATCATGGCCCCGGGTTTTTAATTCCACAGAAGTCTGCCGCCGCCAGTGTCTTAAACCATTCTATCTGCAGTCCATCACCAGCTTGAAACCGCTGGAATGCTAGCCACTTTTTTAATGTGCATGAAAAGGTGGTAATCACTTGGCGCCAGATCAGGGCTGTAGGGCGGGTGGTCAACAATTTCCAAGTGAAATCTTTGCAAACAATTGAACAGTTCCATCTGTGACAACACGACAAGCATTATCATGCAAAAGCACAATTCCAGAGGGTGCCAACCCGCATCTTGTTTTGGATGGCACACAATTTGTTGTATTCAAAGTTTCATGTCACAATGTCATAAATCAGTGAAAGTGAAACTTCCAAAATTGTGAAACAACGATTTTCATGAATTTTGTGTTCACTTTTTCAACCAAATCATCTGTCACCATACTTCGCCGACGCTACGATCTTCATCAGGGATATTAGTTCACCCTTCTTTAAACATTCGACACCATTTCTTTACCATACTATCAGTCATAACAATTGACCCATAAACCTCAATGTGAATTTCTGCAGCACTGTTTTTTGCTAACAAAAAACGGATCACAGCATGAACCTCACAGCTGGTTGGGAGTATTTATTTTTGCACTCATTATAATCTTTAACACACAGCATCAAACAAGACTTTGAAAGTGAGAAAATAGCACACAACTAGCTAATGAACCACATAAATATACTGCACATGCACATTTAAGTTTTCTATCGGTGTTTGTCGCTGCAGTCAAAACGGGACTTACTTTAAAACGCACCTTGTATGTATCGGGTGACTCAGGCTGTAATACTGCCTATCTCTATCACTGAGGCTTATGGGAACATTTTTAGCCAAACTGGCTTTAAAAAGGCCAATGGGGTCACAAGGAAATCCTCCCCCATGATATACTTTGCTAATATATGCACATCTGGATCTCCTACAAACTAAGCAGTGGCAACAGAGCCAATAACATTTAATTACACTTTTTGAACATATGTCACTGTAGAAATGGTCATATATCAGCAGTTTAGGGGCTGTGTCACAAATGGAGTTGGATAGATTTACCCTTCTTATAGTGAAAGGGTTAAGGTTGAGAGGACTGTTTTCACTGTAGAGTTTTATCCCATAAGGGCCCCTATCTTTCTACAGAAAGGCTAACTGCATGCCAAGAAGGCGGCTACAGAGCAAGAACTCTGCAGCTCCTGCCCAATACTAAAGCAATAAAGAAAACAATATTCTCATATTAAAATGAGGTTTCTAAATAACCATATCATGATGGAGATGAAACTAAATATCCCAAAAACAGGCAAGAACCAAAGATACTTCTAAAGTTTAAAACTCAAGAGAACACTAGCATCCTATTAGAAATTTGCCACATCCTCAGTGCTATTCTGAAGTTGTACCCCATCCAGAAAATCTTGTGTTATTTATGCAGCAAGTGTGCAGTTAAAGTGATCCTTTAGAGATCTAAATAAATTCCCAGTACACAGAGACTGACAAACTGTGATTCACAATGGAAGTTACTTATCATTTTCACCATATAACTTCTTTGATTATTACAATACTTCTTCTTCTTCTTCTCTGTATCTAACTTGAAAAGGGCAGCTGACACTTTGTGTGGTGTGGTTTCCCAATAGGCTGCAATACAACACTTCCAATTTCAGCAAACTCCAAAGAATCACCTTGTACAACATGCTTCATAGGGAGGCAGTGAGTCTATTGCCTCCTTCCCCCCCCCCCACCCCCACACACATACTGGGGCCCCTGAAATCACAAAGGAACAACTAGTGGTACTTAATTTATAACTTACCCCTGACGTCACGACAACGTCACGGGAGACATTCCCAATAAATTCTAGGGTGTTCAGGTTGTAGTTTCTCACGATCTATCTACAGCCAAGTTTAGGGTTAGGGTTAGCATTAGAAGACACTAGATGAACACTCCAAAAAAAAAACCCACACAACAGCACACTTCCACCCCTTGAAATAATGGACTGTCAGGTCAGCTGTGGATTTCCCACGGGGATTTCGTGTTTGGGGTACATTTAAAAATTAAGAACCCAACTAGTGACTAACTTGATGCTTAGAACCCATGAAAGTGACATACTGTTTTTTATTATCAGACTACTCTGACTGACCACAATACTACGTTTAAAAGAAACTGTCTTTCTTGCTTGAATTTACCATCTTCTAGGACAGTGTTGAACAGGAGGGTCTTGAACCTGAACATTTAAGGCCACATGGCCAGTAGAGTAGTCACCACAAACTGCAGGCTAGGATTATCAATCAAGAGATCTGAGTCTCTGAGGGTCTACAGCCACAGTGTTGGAAATTCATTACAGGGAATGTGCATTTGATCGCAACATTATTCCTGCCCACTACACTTAATGGCAGAAGTGGTTTATGATGATGGTGATGACGATGAAGGACCTGCATCAGGAAACACAATTTCAGAGAGGGAAAATATTTACTTACACATCACTGAAATCATCCAGCGTGACTGTTGGGGTGAAGCAGTCCATTAGGTTGATTACCTGAGCAAAATATATGGTAGGTTAGCATTAACTCTTAGCAAACCATCAGTATTTTCAAGTAATGACTATTTTAAAGCCCAGACAGCAGTACAAGCTACTATACATTTTCTTCACATTGTCCTGATTTATATGTAATCATATTTTCTGTGTGATTACGAATGAATGAATTAATTAATGAACAGATGATGATTTAATCGGTTTGTCTGAAGTTGAAAACTGATGTGAAACAGGAATGCATTTTAATCTCCTCTGTTATTTAGCATAACCACTGACTAAGTGGTGGAAACAAATGTCTTGGAAACACTGGCACTGACTGGGTGGTGAACATACAGTTGAGGATCTCCATTTTGCTGGTGACATTGTTGTGCTAAGTAAAAACAAAAATGGCATACAATAGAAAGATGATTAGGGCAAATGTAGCATTAAGAGCTGGACTTCCAATAAATTATAAAAACACAAATATAGTAAAGACATTAATAACAAAAGGAATTAATTTAGATGATCCATTTACTTTTCTGGGTAGCAGTTTCAATATTTAAGAAAAATTTATGATGATGATGAATGAAAAAGAACATACTTATGTTCAAAGGGTCAAAAAAGGAGCACACTTTAACATTTAGACCTTTTTTTTTTTTAGTATCCAGAAACCATGAGTTGTTAATCCTTTGGCTCGGTACTATGGATATAGCAACCCTTTGGCCTTGATTCCATGATAGGTACTGTAAATCGGTGAGACATATGGCTTTTCTGCCTACTCCCGGGCGTGAAACCAGACCACAAGGAGTTTGTCATCCGGTCACTGCAAAGTCAGGTTTAACCAGCAACGCTAATGGACCTTTTAACCAATCATACTTCACACAATAATTGTTCTTACAGCCATAAGCAAGCAGACCAACTGGCAAGCAATGCACCAACACATGTGGGAAGAAGCAAGGACAGAGCAGATTTTGTCAACACTGTATGAACTGGGCTAGCGGATAATGAGGAATCCATGACACTAACACAATTGCGTGATATGGAAGTAAGCATGGTGAAGCATGTCTATGCTGTCCTTGAGGCAGATATAGGAGACGACATAACCAGCTTCTCATCAGAACAATTAGTAGAAGTACCTCTGAGGACTGAGCATGCATGGGAATTCACAATATGCAGTGACGTCGATTGTGATAACATAATATATGCTAACATATTCAATTTGAAATTCAGGCTTTTTTCTTCATTACATAACACTATTAAACATTGGCACCTTTTCGTCTTTCCAGACGATAGTGTTATATTGCGCTATGAGGAGGCATGAGACTCACAGCCCATGGCGATGGCGAGTGTGACTAGCAAGACCTGCCGAAAAGTCTTCCACAATGATAGCATGGGATTTCAGGACCACTGTTAGCAACATATGTGTTTAATCTGTTTCTTTTCAGACGCTCAGCTCTCATCCTTTCTGCAATCATCTCTTCCTTCAGTCGCATTCCCTTCATGATATGCCCTTTCCACACAACACGGTCCATGGCATTTTGTTCCCATGGGTTCACCTCAATACCTGTATTATTCATGTCCCACTTGCACACATCTTTATATGGTAGTAGAGATCCGCCTCGACATCTTCTGCCTGTCTGTAATTCACCATAAAGGATGTCCTTAGGGACTCTGCCATCCTCCATTCTCCAGGTGTGACCCAGCCACCTAAGCCTACATAGACTGAGCATAGAAAAGACTGTTGCAGTACCTGCTCTTTCCAGTACCTCAGTGTTTGCGATTTTGTCCTGCCACTTAATGCCAAGTATTCTTCTTAGGCATCGCATGTAAAAGCTATTAAGCCGTTTTTCCTGGTGCAAATAGGTTGACCAAGTTTCACTGCCATAAAGCAGAGTGCTGAGAACACAAGCCTGATAGACAAGGGAAAAATTAAACTCTGGGCTTTCAAGCGGAAGACCCTGGTTTGAATCCTCGGTAAGGCTGGGGATTTTATCTGTCAGGGGCACACAAAAAATTCTCAACTGCACAGTCATGGTGACAGCACTAGCCATGTGGCCTTAAATTCTCAAGGACCCCCTGCCTACACCACACAAGTGGTAGAACAAATGCAGTAATTGACAGTTAAACAACAAGTGTAACAGTTGGGATATTCAACTGACTGTCAACAAACAGAAATTAATTTTCTACACAACGACTAAGAAGCTCAACAGAAAAAGCAAAAGGGCCGTCGTGTAGCAACATCTTCTTCTTCTTCTTCTGCCTTTCTATCCCTCAATGGAGCATAGGCCCTCAACCAACTCACGCCAAGTCGTTCTATCCTTCGCCATTACATGGAGCTCTCCCCATGTCCTCCCCATCTTTCTAACTTCATTCTCCAGCTCCCACTTTCCATGTGTTTTTTGGCCTTCCTATATTCCTATGCCCCTGTGGGTTCCAATCTAGTTATGCTGTTCTCCTGTTTTCTCAGTGTGTGCCCTATCCAACGCCAGCGTCTTTTCCTCACCTCTTGGTCCACTGGAGCCTGTTTAGTTCTCTCCCAAAGTTCTACATTAGTTATTCTATCATACCATTTAATTCCCTCTATTCTGCGCAGGCACCAGTTAATGAATGTCTGTAATTTATTAGTAATTGCCTTGGTTGTTCTCCATGTTTCGGCCCCATACAATAGTACTGATTTGACATTAGAATTAAACATTTTTAGTTTAGTATTTCTTTTGATTTCTTTTGACCTCCACAAATCCCTAGTGCTATGAAAGATCCTCTTGCCTTTTGTATTCTTATTTTAATATCTCTATCAGTTCCTTCATCTTTATCTACATTACTGCCTAAATAGGTGTATGACTTCACGTCTTGGAGTGGGGTGCCATTAAGAGAAACCACACTACTATTTGCCTGATTTATTCTCATTATCTTTGTCTTTCCTTTATGAATTTTCAGACCAAGCTGCTGTGATCTCGCATCAAGTATATTAAATTTATCCTGTATCTGATTCCGTGAATGGGACAGAAAAGCAATATCATCAGCGAAGTCCAGATCATCAAGCTGTTTTGTAGGGGTCCACTGAATTCCATTCTTGATGTTAGCAGTTACTGTTTTCATAGTCCAGTCTTTAGCCAGTAAAAATAAGAGAGGCGACAAAAGACATCCGTGTCGTACACCTGATTTTATTTCAAATGCATCTGTTAGCTTTCCCTCATGAAGAACTTGACATTTCATGTCTTTATATGTTGCCTTCACTAACTTGATAATTTTTTGTGGGATTCCATAGTGCCCCATCAATTTCCAGAGAGATTCCTTATCAATGCTGTCAAATGCTTTTTCATAGTCTATAAATCCAATGTAAAGTGGTGAGTTTAGTTCAATGCTTTGCTCTATTATAATATGTAATGTGGCTATCTGGTCAGTAGAGGATCTGTTTATATGCCTTATTAGCCTCCTAACTTCCTTGTTGGCTTGTGTGTATTTCTCCTGAGCTCTAGCTTTAGCAGCTCTAGTTTTGCTATTGTTTAAGTCTGCCTTTTTACTTTTCCTATCTTCAATCAGTTTAATGGTTTCTGGTGTTATCCATGCTTTATGTTTCCTTTCTTTCTTGCCAAGAACTTCTATGCAAGATTCATTCCAGATTCCTTTGATCTGATCCCAGCAGACTTCTGTGCTGACATCTTCAGCTAACTGCTGCAACGCCTGGTACTTATTAGAGACCGTAACTGAGAACTGTTCCTTAACATGTAGCAACATACGGATGTGAATTGATGACTATCTCGCAGTCATTAAGGAAGAAAACAGAGAAAATAGGGCTTTTGAGTTGAAATGCCACAGACATATTCTCAAAATACCAAAGACTAAAAAGACAAGAAATAATGGTATCCTAAAAATGATCAGAACATCAAGGAAGATCAGCTAGTAAACAGCATTTTGCTTCGGAAGCTGAAATACTGTTGGCCACGCCAGGCACCACGGCAGATTTGAAACAATAAAAAGCAGGAGACCAGTAAAGAGGAGCAGGGGCCGACCAGCATGAGGATGGTCACATGATATAAGTGACCCCATGAGTAGGAAAGTGCAAAAAAGGAGTTAACGGGGGGTGAGGGGCGGAGGAGGAGAGACTGGCAAAAGACCGAGTTTCTTTTAGGCAGACCGCGATGACAGCGACCTTGATCAAAGGACACGATGAGGATGATGATGATGATGACGGCTAAGTCTCTCTCCGCGACATAGTTACACGAAGCAAGATCTTCACAGCTCCAACAACCCCCTCCCCCCTCCCTTCTCCCCACTGCTTGTTTTACTGATCATCACAACACCTGCAACAAAGAACCGAGCAGCAGAGTCCCAAATTTAACCCACAACCTTCAAAACATAAAGCAAACGGCTGAAACAGTTCGTCATGGATACACCCCACCCCCTTCCTAAACCCCCCCCCCCCCCCCATGTTTCTCCTGAAGACTGTTATCATACTGTAATAACTATCAGGGAGACAAACATCGCTATTCGTGCCAACAGCATTCGATCATGAGTATACGTATACTGCAGCAGTAATTCATTATCAAAGCGGGAGCCGCCTAATTTGGGCGCCTTTATTTAAACTTCCCAGTGAATTCCCATCAAGCAGCTGCTATTTCTGGTGTCACTGAAAAGAACAAAGTCACAACAGATCAGTTAGCAATAAAATATCAAAGCGTACTGCTTCTAACAGAGAATTCATAGCCTGTCATTCATCGTATCAGAAAAGGGTCAGCTTATTTCCGACTCGGATTCCCCGGCGACGGATCTGTTAATCACGTAACACGTATCTGTCTAACAGTCAAGTTGCTCGCAACGGCTCAATTATTCATGATTATTTAGGGGATAATTTTACCTTTTTACGGCAATATTAACGGTTACTGGCTTATACTGCAGCCTTTATACGCTATATTATTATACTGTATTTTGAAAAATAATGGCACAGGTTCGTTTTTGAGTAGCGTGCACATAAGCTGGGTATAAAATTAGATCATGATATAATCACACGACATGATACAAATGACTCTCACTGCTGATATATTCATTAGGTCCACGTTAAAATTATGGAAGCCTGTTGGTCACGCCTCTATCTATCCCGTTTGTTTGTATAAAATAGGTAAAAGTAATCCTGCATCAAATATTCACTTTAGAGCCTGACAAACAAAGGCGAAATGACCAGTTTCTTTCCTCTTCCTCTGGCCTTGACAGCAGATTAACACAGCATGCTCCGGAAAACTGAGGCTAGCGTCCAACGCGCAGAGTGGCTTGCATCACTTGATAGGTCTCAGATCAGAAATGTCCAGGAGATTCGGGTGTGCGGGGTAATGAGCAGGGTGATAAATTGGTTGTGGTCGCCCCTCTGGGCAGTGGAAAAGAATTTTAAAAAGTAAAACACGAAGTAAAGGTAACTTTTCCACGCCTTCAGGCGTATAGGGCATATAGGGCTAGACCTATATTTTTAAAAGAACAATCGGCACAAGATGGGTGATGTAGTCAGCATCACGCCGGCCGCCTTTACTTCCCGGTACCCACTCAAGGCTGGGTCGACCTGGGAGTCAAGTTCGTTTTTTGAAAAAAGTCTGGCTTCGCCTAGGGAGCTCATACGTCTTTCAAGTATGAGCGAACAAAAACAGCCTTCTTGGAACCCACAACCTTCTGATCCGCACGCGAGCGCCTAGCCGCTATGCCACGGTGACTAGTGAAAGGGAAGAGAAAGATAATCCACACACTGAAAAGCTAATTCAGCGGGACGTGAACACAGGTTCTGAAAGATATTGAACACTGAGGGGAAAAATATAGAAGGAAATTAAATCAGGTTGCAGCTGGTACTATAAGCATGTCAACTCTTCATTGGCTTCTGAGGAAGGAGATGAAGCACGCCTGGAAATTCCCAGAGTGCAATCATGTACATTTTTTTATTTCACTCATTCATTCTTTCATTTCATTAATAAAATGTTCCCATTTTTCTTTTTTAGCCACTGCTGCACAAGGCTTAATATAATAACCTCTATTCTATCTTTCTGATTGATCTCTTACTGAAAACTCCAATTCCTCCTGCATGCTTAGAGATGTTTGTCGCACTTTCTTTAATCGCTTTACTGCAGCTCTCTTAAACTTCCATGCCTGTTCTACCTCTGATGTCCACCACATAGACTTAAAAAAAAAAAGTAGATCTGATATTTCGTTTCCATGCCTTCTGTCGAAGGCGTCCAAGAAGGCTGTTTTTGTTCGCTCATAATACTTGAAATACATATGAGCTCTTGAAGCCTCGACTTTACTGGATTAGGAGATCAATACCGAACATGGATAATGTCTGGTGCGTTTTTTCTAAGAGATGAGGGTCGAGCCTGGAGTTTCAGTTGTCAGAAAATGTAATTTAGATCTTTAAAAAGCGGAGTGCTGCTTCCGCAAGGATGGTGTACCCACAGCTGTTGTTTGGGGAGCTTACGTGGCTATAGGCAATCTCGTCCACGGCGTGAATCTGATACCAGTGTTTGAAATCCACAAAGAGTATATTTTTTTATAAACCACCCGCCGTGGAAGTTGAACCCAATTACTCTAGGACCATGAAACTGTTACAACGTATACACCAACCAATGAGCCACACCGCACACAATACAGCCTTCCGTAGGAACTGAATTCAGACCACTGATTTGGCAGGCTTGCGCTATAGTCACTATACGTTCACATAGGGCTGGCTGTCTTTTTCTCCAATCTGTTTTATCTAGCGCAATCACTTGAATATAACCGATGGAGTCCAGTCCAACACCTCTGTCCTCTCTCATCATCGTTCGCCTTAAAGTGTCTTTGGAAGTCCGCGTTTCTTCAATCCCTCTATTTCCCATTGCAGTGCCTGTCTGTGGTTCTCTGTTTGTAACTTCTCAGTATATATCCGATATAGCGCCATATTCTCTGACAAGCTGATACCAGTGGTTGCCCAGACATTTCTCTTATTTCTTCACTCCTCTTGATTTTATCCAATCATTGTCACTCTTATATTTTACAGGGCATATTATTAGGAATTGTTACTTATAATAAATAAATAAATAAATAAATATGTATTTACTGGCACTCATGGAAAGAAGTAGAAAGATAAAAAGGACACACCAGACAACATAAATATCGAAAGCTATATATAGTTCGCTATGTCGGGAATCGAAGCTGTCTCCTTCAAAAAACGCCTGGCTGCAAAAACAAATGTACTAAAACGCATGATTTATCAGGCGCCCCTAAGATATTGTATCTTCATTAGCCATGTCTATCGTACCGCCTGCACCCATAACTATGTAATAAGGACACAAACTCCTAATTAGTGACTCTTACGGCATGCTTGTTAAGACAATGGGGCCTGGGAACCCACACGATAAATTACAGTTTTTATTTTACACTATATTTTATAGTTAAAGCACGATCCACGTATTCTGGTCATCGGGTGAGATGGTGAACAATAGCCGTTTATACTTTTTGACGGTGCACATGATGGTCTCCATGATGATAGCGACGACGACGGTGAGTGTGATGATGATGATGGCGGTGATGTTGACGGGGATGATGATGATGACAACGATAGTGATGATTCTCAAAACAATGTTTTCCTGCGACCACGTGATCCTTTTCTTAATCTAAGACTTCTTTGTTGTGAGGTATAGCGTAACTACTGACTGTGTTACATACGTAGTTCAGATGAAAGGACTCAACTGTCTGCTTCATCAAATGTTGATCTAGTACGTTATGCAGTATGCACCTGGCGAGATACAGCGATATATGCTTGGCAATACATTGTGCAATGTTGTTTGTGTCCTCGTTATAACCTTGAATATATCGAAATTTTGACTGCGGGAAAGGGTTGTAAATATTGAAAAGGATGAAAAAGGGGGGGGGGGGTGAAGAAAGGGAGGGCGAGACAGACACACACACACATGGAACGACATGTATAGAGACACACAGAACGACACATACACAGAGAAAGAGAGAGAGGGGGGAGCGGGAGGGAGAGACAGAGGGAGGGAGAGAGGGGAGGGGGGGGGGAAGAGATTACGGAAGTGTTATTTTTAAAAACTCAAAACTAATTAAATTAAAATCACAAAAATTGACTCTATACTTAGGTAAGCTGATTTACATCACTTTCGAGCCCGGCTCTCTAGCGTAGTTGGCTAAACCGGATTGCGTTGAGACCGGGTGACAAACTCCTTGTGGTCCGGGTTCAATCCCGGGGGTAGGCAGGAAAGCCACATTTTCTCCCAGATTTACGGTATTTACAATGGAATCAAGGCCGAAAGGTTGTGATATCCATAATACCGAGCCTAAGGGTTAACAACTCATGGCTTCTGGATACTAAAACAAACAACAAACAAACATCACTTTCGAAGACATCTCCATAGCTAACAGTTGTCCCGCGAACGGTAAAACCATCGACCACATGCAACAATTTCCAGACACTACAGTGTACAGTCCCTCAAAAAGCATCATCATCAATCATCAGGTCCCTTATAGAACGTCGCTCTCGTCACGGCATGGCTGAAATTCTCTCTCTCTCTCTCTCTCTCTCTCTCTCTCTCTCTCTAGTCAATTCTCCAGTCCCTTGTGTGTTCACAGACAATGCATCTTCAATGCTCTCTCTCTCTCTCTCTCTTTCTCTCGTCAACTTTCCAGTCCCTTGTGTGTTCACAGACAATGTATCTTCAATACTCTCTCTCTCTCTCTCTAGTCAATTCTCCAGTCCCTTATGTGTTCACAGACAATGTATCTTCAATGCTCTCTATTCATATTCGAGGAGGCCTGTCTCTGCCTCGTTTTCCGGAAACTATACCCTATAACGCCGTTCTATTCAGACCATCATGGCGTTTAATATACCTCAGCTTCCAGGAAAGGTACTGTTTATGAGCCAATTCTCCTCGATGTTGGGAGATCACGAGGTATACTGCTGGACAGTTCTGCATCGTGGTATGGGAAACAAGAACGTAATTACTGACAGTACATGAGGTGAACTTCGTAATGCCGGGGTACTGGGTTCAATCCCTGTGGCGGACGGGTTGTCCTGCGTTGGTTTCGACAGTGGTACATAAAGCTTACCTTCAGGGGCAATGGCAAACTACTGAACGTAAAATGTGCCCAGAAAAACCACAACAGCCAAAAAAACAACAACAATGCTGCGGTTGGTTCTGCAACGGTCTGTAAAGCATCAGCAACTAACTGAACACACAGGTGAAGACTGGAAACAGCGCTTTTACCAACACAAAACAGCACTCAATTTAAGAAGAAGAAAAATCCATACAGACATCTCTCTCTCTCTCTATATATATATATATATATATATATATATATATATATATATATATATATTATATATATATATATATATTATATATATATATATATATATATTACTCTCTTCGAATTCGGTAAAATGCCCTCATGTTTTCTGTCATTTCAGTTTTTCATTGTTATCTGCGCCACCACTCAATTATCCACTAATGTGTATGATTTGTTCGCGAGAAAGTGGTGAGGTTTCATTATTATTATTGCCCGAAAATATCAATTCTCTCCTGCTTTGACAGTGTCTCTTTTTTCCCGCCTTCTTTCTCTCCCATCTCTGCTACTTAAGTAATTGTCTTTCTCCTTTCTGTTTATGTATCAGTTTCAGAGTAACCCACTCAGTTATCCATCAATCTTCATGATCTCTCGCTTTCTCTTGCTACACCAGACTGTGAAACATTTAACAGATCTTTTTATAATTCATTTTATATATGTCATGGCCTGCAGACGCCAGGCTGGTAAAGTAGTTATTTAGTACAACAGTTACACAACGTAGTTATAACATTACCTAGCCGGTGTTTGTGGCATAACTTTTTCTAGGTATAACTCCCGTTTCCCCGCCTTGGGCCGCAGTAGACATATGATGCTAGCCCCGTGTTTTTATAACCTAAAAGCCACTATATGGGTTCAATGTTTGTTTCAAGGTCATCTTCACTACACGTCGGGTATACCTATAAGTGCGTATGTCTTCCCCTGAGCAAGATTCTTTCCTAGCGTGTTTACGCTGGTGACTCCTGTCTAGGGCTGCTGGATTTTTGGGGGAGGGGGAATAGTTCTATATTTGTTAAAGGTACCCAAACATAAAAGGTTCCATATTTGCTAAAGGTACCCAAACATAAAAGGTTCTACATTTGTTAAAGGTACCCAAACATATCAGGTTCCGTATTTGCTAAAGGTACCCAAACATAAAAGGTTCCATATTTGCTAAAGGTACCCAAACATAAAAGGTTCCATATTTGTTAAAGGTACCCAAACATAAAAGGTTCTACATTTGTTAAAGGTACCCAAACATATCAGGTTCCGTATTTGCTAAAGGTACCCAAACATAAAAGGTTCCATATTTGCTAAAGGTACCCAAACATAAAAGGTTCCATATTTGTTAAAGGTACCCAAACATATCAGGTTCCGTATTTGCTAAAGGTACCCAAACATATCAGGTTCCATATTTGTTAAAGGTACCCAAACATATCAGGTTCCATATTTGTTAAAGGTACCCAAACATATCAGGTTCCATATTTGTTAAAGATACCCAAACACAGCAGATTCCATATTTGTTAAAGGTACCCACAAATATCAGGATCCATATTTGTTAAAGGTACCAAAACACATCAAAAGGTACAACATTTTCAATTTAAAAAAACAACAACAACGTTAAAACGTATTTTAAACACACATCAGCGTAAACACGCTAGGTAAGAATCTTGCTTAGGGGAAGACATACATACTTATAAGTATTCCAGACGTGTAGTGAACACACACACACATACACACACACAACACACACACACACACACACAGAACTGGATTTCTCAACAAAGTACTTCTAAATAAAGCAGAATCAGAACAGCAAGCACTTCGGCCCCAAATACACTGGAATGTTAAACTGTAACAAAAGACATGAAACAAAACCATCTGCCAGTTGTCTGGACCGACATTCCTACACTGGCCACTGAAACAAAACCTCACTTGACCAATCGAGTCAATGAGTACACGGGCATGAATTGAAGAAGTGCATCACTTGTCTTGAGTACACTTCCAGTATTTTTTTTCTTCAAAGATTCAACACAATGCCAGAATTTAAAACACTGATTCAAAATGTCTCAAAAGTATTAAAACATCATCGTATGTGGTACCGAAACTACAGTTTTGCCCGGCAATGGTCACGTAATCCCACATTTGTATGAAAGTACCAAGTTCGGCAGCGCGCCTTCTGTCTGGGTATTCCGGGTAATGTAACGACTGCCAACTCTTGCAGGGCTGCCAGGCCCTACGGGTAAATCAAGTCTTCTTATTCTAGTCAAAAGAAAATCGTCGCCCTCATATTTGAGGTCTTCAACACGCGCCGTCTTTTGGATAGAAATAATTATTTATGTCTATTTTATCAAGAGAAGGTCCACTTCCTGTGATGGCGTTGCCTGCATGCGCATCCATCTGTTCGTTGACATGTTGCCATTCACGTCGACATATCCCGGAACAAAATATGAAAGTGACAGTACATGCGTACTATGTACGTAATATGGCCAATGCAGAGTCGTCCACCTTCACACCCCCCCCCCCCCCCGGCCGCAAGAAAGAAAACGGGTGCTTTATTAATATCCTACCCCCCAGATGGCATCACAGGACAGTCCAACAATTTAAAGGGTGTTAAGGCTGGATTTCCCGGCTTTGTGATGCTTTTAACTACCCCAAAACATCTAGAACTGGCCCTAACGCCAACCCACCTACGTCCCACGAGAGAGTGCAGCCTAGGTCCCACGACTGCATGCAGACTATGTACCACCCCATGAAATTAGACTGTCTAGTGACCTGTGGATTTTCCATGTTTGGGGTAAGATATTAATAAAGCTCTAGAAAATGGTTAAACCACTTATGTGTCGCTCGGAATGTGGTCTGTTTCGGAATCCGTTCTTAGAATCGTGATCGTGATTGCAGGTTTTTAGTAGATCTGGATCGCGGCTGAAGCGATCGTGGTTTGGGAGACGCATTTGGGTGAGAAAAACCTCTTCGAGGAGTAGCCGAGGCATACTGGGAGAAACTTGGTGTAAGGAAATTGATTCTATAACCCTCAAACACACTCTATACGTTTATAACATTTCCTGAAGTCCATTTAAGGCTGGTGCGGTTTTACTAGAAAAATGGTTTAAGTTACGCGGACAGCCATAAAGAGTAAACCAGATGTTTTGAAAGATACTAGAGTCCGTAAACACAGTCGTCATTACTGGCAATATTATGAGAAGATGGAAACTGGATTTTGATGTGAAGAGAACAAATCAACAATAAACATCCACTAGACACAATCAGCAAACTCAACAAAAAGCAACACACAACAATTCTCCGACCACTGCAGGCTCAACTAACACAGCATCAAATAAAGACTGTACAGTCCCCACAGTGTGCCTGTCAGACAGGACCACAAACACGTGAGCACATTCGGCAAACCTGCCCATTCTACACACCCTACAATTTCAAAAAGACACCTGGCCTCAAGAGCAAAATGTGCAGAGCTAGCTATGGGGGACCATGAAGGACCTGCAGCTGACATGTGAGATCACAGATGCAACCCACCCGATGGTCTGACCTGAGCATTCGAAACCGAATGCAAAGTAAAAGAAGAATAGTAAGTGATAACCGGATGAAGGCTGAAGGAGACTAAGTCCAAGAAACGCATTCTTGCCAGCGGCAGTAGCAAGGCACTTGACGATGATAATGAGGATGATGACCAAGGGTCATGTTAAAAAACAAAATCAGCATCTATGGGGGTTCCTACCTGACCTCACAACGGATTCATTAATTCAACCCAGTTCATAACTGTGTTAAGTTGTATTTAAACAAAATGTCCTTTTACAGGATGTACTGGGGCTTCACGAGAGTGCTGATCAGAGATATAAAGGGGGAGGTTGGAGTGACGGGGAAAGATAACAGTGAGAGAAGGGAGAGGAGTAAGTTTTTTTTTTTTAAAGGAGGAAGGGAAGAAGTGAGTAAGAGATGAAGAAAAGAGAGTGGGCGAGGGAAGGAAGT
>CAJHNH020002868.1:434824-502324 GCA_905116865.2 Candidula unifasciata | reverse complement strand
CCAACGGCGCCTTCTCCATGACAACCAGCAGCATGACGATGGAGGTGATGGCAGTGACACAAGCGCTTGCCTGGCTTGAAACACACAAAATACACCCGCGTGTGTATACTCAGTGATTCAATGAGTATGATCCGGAGGGTTCAGGCAGGTTCAGTGCGAAGACAATGGCTTGAATCATTACAGAAGTCCACTGTCCGTGGAGTCACCTTTATTTTTGTTCCGGGACACGCAGGCGTCGATGGAAATGAAAGAGCTGACAGGTTGGCTGGATCCGCTATCACTACCGACGGTCAGCCTATGGATCATGCTGATATTATCAATGCCCTCAGAGAAATGGGAAGGATAGACGACTTTGGTGGCAGTGAATCCACATCACTCGCCAGAATGGCAGACTTGGGAATTAAGATCGGCACAGCAAAAAACGAGACGCACACCAGCTACGCCAGAAGACTTGTTAATCAACATAGAACTGGTACTATTAGCCATCGGACGTTGGGGTTCATACTGAGGGGAGGATCTGAGCACCTATGGACATGTCCGGAGTGCAATGAGGATAACCCAACTAACTAACTAACTAACTAACTAACTATATATATATATATATATACACACACACACACACATACATACATGGGCAGCCGCCGTGTTCTAGTGGCTAGACGCTCGGTTACGAATCAGAGGGACGTGGGTTCGGGTCCTGACGGTGTCCAGACTTTTCTTCTAAATGACATTGGCTCCCAGGTTGACCCAGCTATGAGTGGGTATCAGGTACAGTATTGGGAAGTAAAGGCGACCGGCGTGATGCTGACCACATCACCTACCAAGTGCCGTTTGGTCTAAAGAATAAAGGCCTAGCTCTATATACACAAAAAGCCTTAAAGCAAGGAAAAGGGTGCTTTACTTTGTGTGCGCGCGCGTGAGTTTAAGACGTGTTATCAGGTTTTTTTTTTTTTTAAATTAAAAATTTAACTTTCTTTCTGGTGTGTTATGAAATCTTTTTCACACATACAAACATTTTGTACCCCCCCCCCCCCCCCCTAAAAAAATGCCGCCGCAATGGTTACAACCGCAGCTCGTATCACTGTCTGCTGTCGGTAAGAAATTATATAACAAGGCCGGCTTGTGGAAAAATTTAATTTTTAACTGTTTGTTGTTGGCCACTTACTGCGTGTAGTCTGGAAATAGCGGGTTTTGAAATATTCTGGTGATTAATGTTGGTTGTTGGTTGCATCCCAAGGTGATATAGTTAGCTGTGCAATGTACAGGGAATAACAAGACTAACTGACACATCACTTTCGTCTGGATCTACTTGTATCAAGGGTGGCCGACAGGTTTGTTTCTTGATGTCTGTGGGTTATTTCCAGATAGTGATGAAGCGTATCATAGAATTTAGGACACCAGAAAGGAGCGATGGGGAGGAAGAGGAGAAGAAACACTTTGAAGAAATAGAAGACGACCACCATAAAGAAAAAGAAGAAAAAGGAGGAGAAGGATATGAAGGAGAAGAAGAAGAAGAAAGAGGAGGAGGAAAAGGAGGGGAAAACGAGGACACGAAAGAAAAAAGAGGAAGAGGAGGAGGAGAAAAAGAAGAAGAAGAAGATATCAGACTTGCTTATCGGTGTTCACGTAAATATAAGTGCTGATTGGAGCCGTTTTTATATAACATGCACTGGTTAATGAAACCCAGCACTACATTGCTCATGCAATTTCATAGCCGATCCTACAGTAGTGGTGTGAAAGTTTATCTCCTTCTTCAACAAATCAACAACTCAGGGTATAATAAGCTTTGTGACAAGTGTAGTGTTGTCACTGTTGTTTGCGTCCACGTTTATTCCCTGGAGGAAAGACCTGGTTGTTCATTCATCGCTAACTTTGCTTTGTTCCAGGGCCTGAAATTTTGTTTTCATCCGTTTTACAGATCTTGCTTATCTGTATGCAGACTGCTAGTTTCTTGCCTCTCAGGCAGATGTACTCCGACTTTGAAGGATGCCCCCAATTAGTCCACTCTTATGACATGCTTGTGGGGAGGCAGTGAGGCTATTCGTGTTTTTCCGATAATGGGACTCCGAAACCCACACGTGGAACAAGTGTAGTGACTGCGACTACATCTCGTGCATTGGTGCCCTTTTCTTTCTGGATCATTTTCTGAAAATTATACTTCCCTGTTTTGATTGTAAACGACGGAGTAGGTTTCTAGAGGTATAGTGGTCAGTACAGCAAATGAGCAAAATGCCCCTAAAGGGTATCATTATCATCATGTATCAGGTCCTTTGGAGAACGTCGCTCCCACCATGGTACACCAAAAGCCCCACGGACCTTTGCAAATTGCCCTTTCTGGTGAGCTTTCATGCACAGGGTGACCCTGGTATCCTGTGTCCACTGTCATGATGGTCTACCCCTCTCTCTTTTCCAGGAATCATTCAATCCATTGCTGTTCAGTCCAAACCATTACGGCGTTTAAAATGGCCCAGGTATTTCACCGAGAGGAGTTACTGTTTATTAGACAGTCCTCAGCAATATTCAGATCCACAAAATCAAAAAGCAATTTAAATAATAATGATAACAATTCCCTCTTTTTCTTAGAGTTCACCGGCTGTAAACTCTAGCGTACAGTTCTGGTTGCCTGTCAACTTCCGAACTTTGGTCATTTCTTATAACTTGAGTTTTGCGTGCAGATCCGTTTACAGATCCAGCCTATTAATATGCAGACTGTTGGTTCCTCGCCTCTCAGGCAGGTGTACTCTGACTATGAAGGGTACTCTCCTAAATAGTAACCTTTTACAACACACTTGTGAAAAAAAAGTGTGAGGTTGGGGGGGGGGGGGAGAGAGAGATCTATTCCCCCCCCCTCCCCCCCCCACAATGAACCCCAAAACTCACACCACGGGGAATAATAATAATAATAATAATTTGCAGCGGTAGTGGTTTGTTCGATTGCCTGCAAATAAGAAGATATTTTGGGTTCAATCTCTCAAGCAGCCGAGCGTGCCACACCTCAGCTATATTTCACCTGTTGGCCTGAGAGGCCCATCAAAAGAAAATAGAAAAACTTCACTATGACTCTCACGTTAAACAAAAAAGTACTGTTTAATTTTACATCCTGGCTGGGATACACAACCTATACTACATACACAGTTGTAAAATCTTTTTACTTCCTAGTTTCTGGTCTCGAAAACGGAACACCTACAAGTAGTTAAGCAGTCTTTTTCAACCTGAAAACACCGGAACACAGGTCCTCAACCACCATACCCCAAGTCTTCCTCTATCATTTGCTATACAGCGTGTAGATCACCTCAGTGAACCCAACCTGGGTCGTGCCGTGCTATGACACAGAGATACGCCTGCACCAGGCGGCACTGCGAGAGAGGCGGCATGAGCAGCGAAATCAAAAATGAAATTTTGACTGTTGATCTGACAGCGCCAAGCTATTAGGGACGGCATTTGGAAGAGTTTAATCATTAAAAAAAATTACAGGACTGAGCCTAAACCTAATTGTTCACTTCATAAGTCTCTCACTCCCTCTGTGTATGTGTGTGTGCGTGGTGTTATTTTAGATACACTTCACCTTCTGTGTTCAAATGCAAGAATGTTATGTTATCAGATTATCTCTCTGTGAGTGTCCGATCGAATGCCAGCTCATTTTTCTCATCTCTTAGTTCACTTGAATTTATTAAATTCTCTCAGAAGGCCCTTTGCTTTACAGCAATCCCTAATTAGAAGCCTTTCATGACATGCTTGTTAGAGGGCAGTTGATCTATTCATATCGCTTCCCCACCCACACATCAAAAAAACAAAAACAGGGCAAGGATTAAATATGTATGAAAATGCGAACGAAAGAAGAAGAAGAAATATGTATGAAAAACATAAAACAGAAAAATTGCAAGATTTCGTCAGCATCTTCTGACCAAACATTAGGAAACAATATTTTAAAACATTGTATAAAATAAGTATCAGAACCTAATGTCACCCTTTTATGTGGGCAATTTCATAAATGTGATGTGGGTTTGAAGCATTTAACCCCATCTTTAGAGAGCACCTCCAGTGTATTAATTTCATAAAGG
This sequence comes from Candidula unifasciata, assembly GCA_905116865.2. Classification (NCBI taxonomy): domain Eukaryota; kingdom Metazoa; phylum Mollusca; class Gastropoda; order Stylommatophora; family Geomitridae; genus Candidula; species Candidula unifasciata. The sequence continues at coordinate 498,263 of CAJHNH020002868.1, read as the reverse complement.
GGGTTGAAACGCATTTTATTAATTGTGTGAACGGATTTTCTTGTGTTAGAAAAACACTTAAACATATTCTCTGCTATCAACATTACAATGCAGTGACTTTCATCCTCAGATCCACACTGTAAACTCCTAAAGTTGCTACCGCTGGAGTCTAACCTCTGGACCACTGGAGCAAATTGCATATTTTGTATAGACTAAATCAGTACTTGATTGGTTCTGCTGTCAATAATGCACCAGCAACCTTAACTTCAAAAGGCATCTTCAGGTAGCAATTCCATGCTGGGTAGACCTGAAAGCCTGTGAACATTTCATAACTGCAAAAGAGGTTGGAACTTGTGACAACAGGGAAGGCAGGCAGGAGTATTTTATGAAATATGGCGACCATTTCTCCGAACTTTGATTGTTTTCTTTGGTAAACATTATGCAATCTTTCTGATATTTGCTCTACAAGACAGAGCCAAACTAGATGGGAAACATCCAAAATTGCAACTCTTCCAGTCTATCTCCCAGACAACTGTGTTGCCAGACATTAATAACAACATTAACCTTAACTTCCTTGTTGAAGTAATTAATAAATGAATAGCCACCAAATGGGCCCCATAAAACACTGGGTGGCCTGTTTCAATCTATGAGAACTAATCAATAACTTAACTGGTTTTTCACATTACAGTTTTAAGTGCAAGAATGTTGCTACAATTAAGAATGTTTCTGACTGATCCAGCCTGAAAATGACACCAGCAAATGTCCTGGGAAATTAAGGTGGCTGAGTGATAGTGGCTATATTTTACACTGGTCTAAAAGTATGGAGATGGCATAATACTGACCATCCTAACCACTAAGTGCCAACAGATCTCCTTCTTTGCGTTCACCTATTGTAAACTCTGCAGAAAGTTTTGGTTTTTTTCATCTACACCTAGACTTTAGGTCTTTTTCCAGAACTTAACCGGTATGTGCATATCTGTTTTACAAATATGGGTTTTCTGTATGCAGACAGTTGGTTCCTTGCCTCTCAGGCAGATGCACTCCAACTTCGAAGGAAAGCCAACTGGTCTGCCAGCATGGAGCTGGCATAATATTGACCATACTATCCACCTAATGTAAACTAGTCTGAAAGCATGGAGCCGGCATAATACTGACCATACATTAGTCTGAAAGTATGGAGTTTGCATAATACTGACCATACTACCCACCTAATGTAAATTAGTCTGAAAGCATGGAGCTGGCATAATACTGACCATAAATTAGTCGGAAAGTATGGAGTTTGCATAATACTGACCATACTATCCACCTAATCTAAATTTGAAAGTATGGAGTTTGCATAATACTGACCATACTACCCACCTAATGTAAATTAGTCTGAAAGTATGGGGATGGCATAATACTGACCATACTACCCACATAATGTAAACTGGTCTGAAAGTATGGGGATGGCAAAAGAAACCAAATTACTCACTAAATGTTGACTAGTCTAAAAGTTTGAGGTTGGTATTATACTGACTATACTACACACCACGTCCTTCTGTATATAGTTCCTTCCTACTAAATCACAGTACATTTTGGCAGAGTCCCCTCGAAAATTGGTTACTGGAAGCATTTCCATGTTGCATTGTGTGACATTTTAACGTGCTTACAAAGTTCTGTGTTCTGAATGTTTTCGTATTACAAACTGACAAGCCGATATTGTGAAGTGGATATACAAGATTTTCAAACTCTGCTGTCAGATAACAGCAATTTGAATTTAAATTCACGGCAGACAGTCGTTTTGTGATGTGTGTGTCACCGTTTCTAGTCAGTAGTTTGGATTTTTGGGAACTGGCTGTTTATTCTTTTTCTACTTTTAATGTAGAAATCTTACTTTTGGGGAAAATACAATCAGGTAATTTAGAAGCCATATCTGGAGAATATCAACAGATGTCAGGTGTAAACTATCTTGCGTTGAAAGAAAACTATTGCTTTCATATTGACTGTGCATAAATGGTGCACCACACTGTGGATAAATTGTGTCAAGATATTTCGGAGCTCTGGGTAAATGCATAAAAACAATATTTTATTTACTAACTCACCTCTCACAGCAAGTCACTCTTTGCCTCTTTACTAAATGTTGACTAACAGTATAATTTTATGTTGTAGAAGTACACTAATAATATTATCTTTGTTAATTTTCTTCCTTGCGAACACTGGCTGTAAACTCTGGCAGAAACTTCTGGTTGTTCATCTACTTCTTATGCACATTTGCAGTTGTACGGTCTGAGTTCATTTTTGTATGTTTCACAGCAATATTTGTATGTGCTTAATTTGATAAAATGTACAAATGCCACCCCCCCCCCCCCCCCCCCCCCCCCCCCCCCCCCCCCCCCCCCCCCCCCCCCCCCCCCCCCCCCCCCCTGCTCCTCTGATGCAACAATACCTTCTCAGAATCAGAGAGTTAGCACTATAATTTCTTTAATTTTGCTGGAATAGCTTTCAGTTTATTTCTACACGTTATTGATGTTTATGTTCATGTTGACTGTAGCAAAAGCATTTTTGTTTGTAAGAGCCTTTATTGTTATATTTAAATAGCACAGATATTTACCTTAAAAATGACGTATAGTTCTATAAAACATGTCGAAAATTAATGAAACTGTAGTTTAATTTGTGTATACATCTCTTCGATAAAAACTGTTGACCCAGTTGGCCTATAAATAGAGATGGCACTGCTACACAGTAAATACTAATTCATCTATAAGTGGAAAAATAGGGGGGGGGAGGGGTAGGAGAAAGTGTGGCGTGGGGGGGGGGGGGGGGGGGGGGAGGAGAACAACAATGATCAACAGAAAAATCACACATAACCAAACATTTAAAAAACAAGCTGACTGGTACATACAGAGAGTTGCCAATGACAGACAGATTGGTAGAGTTGAAACATACCACGAGGATAACAGATGGACAAACACTGTGCGTTCAATGAGAAAGACAGAGTAAAAACAAAAAAGCTTACATTTTCATGATTCATGTGTTTCAACATGCGAAGTTCTCTGTATGTTCTCTTGGCATGGATGGCTGTCTGAAAAGGGCGTGCTAGCTTTTTGATGGCCACTTTCATGTTTGTCTTCTTGTCAAATGCAGCTTGTCTTCATTGACTAAAGGTGAACAACGAGAAGAAGAAAATGGGGTATGTTACGAGGAATGTCGAAGGTGAAGAGAGGTCTGAAAAAAAGATGTCAAGCCTGGACAGGTCAGAGATCACTGACTGTTGAGAGGTATGATTGTCCATGCCAGTCGGCAAGGCACTGGATGATGAGTGCATGTAATAGAAGGTTGTGGACAGCCAAGAAGCCAAAACCACATGGAATGGATGTAAAGAAAAAGTAGAATTGTTAAAGATCAGTAATTACAGGTATGGTTACTGGAGAAAGAGAAAAGAAAGACTAAAAGTCTTCCATTGTTAGACAGATTAAGATCATAACATAGAGCGACCACATCAAACATTGTTCGTAATGCATGTAAGAGAAGGCTGCAGGCAGACAAGAAACCAAAGCCATATGGATAAGACATGAAAAAGAGGAAGAAGCATTGAAAGATCAGTAATGACAGGCATGGTTACTCCAGCAAGAGAAAAGCAGGACCAAAATTCTTCCATTGTTAGACCGATTAGGTTCATAACATAGACAGACCACATAAAATGCTGTTGGTAATACATGTAACAGAAGGCTGTGGAGAGACAAGATACAAAAGCCACATTAATACACGTAAAGAATGAGAAAAGGTTTTGAAAAATCAGAAAAGACCGGCATGGTTAATCAAGAAGAAGAAGAATAAGACCAAGAGTTTTCCTATGTTGGACAGATTCTTCTTCTTCTTCTTCTTCTTTTTTAGGGTTCACCAGCTGTAAACTATGGCAGAAAGTTCTGGTTGCTTGTCAATTTCTGGATTCTCCAGAACCTGACTGTTGTGTGCATATCCATTTACAGATGTGACTTATGTATATGCAAACTGTTGGTTTCTTGCCTCTCAGGCAGATGCACTCCAACTTCAAAGTCAACTCTTATGACATGCTTTTAGGTAAGAAGTGGGCTATTTTTTTCTCCACGGGGACCCTGGAACACACACAGGAAGTTATGTATATTGGATTTATGACATGGAGAGACGGCATCAAACGTTGTTGACAGTACATGGATAAAAAGCTGTGGCCAGACATAATACCAAAGCCATACGGATTGGACTTTAAAAAGAAGAAGATTTGACAGAAATTAATGAAAGGCATAGTTCCTGGAGAAAGAGGCAGGGTCTACCAACACTAAGGTAGGTACAAGATACTGGACACACAATTCTGCAGGAAAACGCATGAGGCAGTCTTCTGGTTTTTTTTTTTTAAACAGGCCCACGACCCAGCTTGGGGCCCGCCTTGGTGTAGCCGCTAAATGCTGGCCTGTGGACCTGAAGGTCCTAGTTTTAAGTCAGCGCGATAAAAAGACTATCCACTCAAAGTATATAACTGCATCAAGGATGAGAAAGATACTGGTACATAAGTGTTTTTGTCAATCAGGAGCACCACCACAAGCAAACATGGGGAGGGAGGGGGGGGGCGGTTGTTCATCGTTAGCACAATTGCACATTTCTAGGTAGGAGGTAGGTTGATGCATTGGTGCAACAACAACAAAATCGTCACCTACAGCCAGCATCCCTAAAGGGGGAGCTTTAGCTTACAAATGTGACTAGGTTATGTCTGCCATATCAAGTAGTTTAGCACTGCACGCCACCAAGTGACCTGAAAAGGACCCCTGCAGTGTTGATGCGATTAAAGGAGGCTTACCCAAATACTGTCCTAACTGGCGAGGTGGCGAGCCAATTACTAGATGGTGGTGATTTCAAGCTTCCAGCACCCCTACTGTCAACCAGCTAGCATGGAACAGGCACGGTTCTCTAAGGGACCACTTGAGCCAGTCTGGGAGTTCAGACACCTTAAGCACCCACCAGCTGAAAATTATTATTATTTTATGTTTCTATTTGATTATTTTTAGAACTTTGAGAGCATGCATCATCCCTGTGGCTACATATGGATGTAAGTCGTGGACTATCTCTCAGTCCTTAAGAAAGAGAATAGGGGCCTTTGAGCTGAAATGCTATATTCTCAGAATATCTTGGACAAAGAAGATGAGAAATATTGACATCTTAAAAGATCTGAACATCAAGGAAGATTGGCTAATAAACAGCATCCTTTCTCGAAAGCTGAAATATTTTGGTCATATCAAGCGCCACGACGGATTGGAAAAAATTATAACAGAAGGCATGGTACCAGGAAGGAGGAGCAGGGGCCGACTGACACGAAGATAGGCACAGGATATAAGTGACTCCTTGAGTGTGAAAGTGCATGAGGCAGGAGAATTGACGAGAGACTGAGTTTCTTTCAGGCAGACTGTGATGAGAGCGACGTTCTGCAAAGGACCTGCTACATGATGATGGTGATTTGATTATTTTAGGAGAGAAGGCAACTCCTAAAAGTTGTCAAGGGCTCACAACCATGTACGGGCACTGGCTTTTGAAGCATTTGTTTAATTTTATATAATTACATCAATATTACATATATTTATGTGCCACTGAGGACAAAGAAATTATAATAACAATAATAATAACTGAGCCCTGTCCTTTGGAAAATTATAAGTGGGCTAATTCCCCTGCCTCCTGATGTTTTGGTTGTACTGCGTCTGTGCGGGCCATTTATGCACACACACACATTCTGAACAAAATCTGAGCACCTGCGGACACAGCCAAAGTGCCCTGAGAATAACCCTATGCTCAATAACAATTTAGAACTGTTTCAACACCTTTTCATAAAGCATCAGAGTGGGACGCATGTTACAAGCAAGAGACAATCCTCATCATTATCATTAGCAAACCACATCTCTTTCCTGGTTAGTCTTTCCGCGGATAATCAGTAAGTCTCCGTTATTGGCGACTGCACAAACCAAGCGGCCCTAAATATTCAGGTTACCTGCTGTGTTAAACCGCCCTATCTGGCAGTAAATGTGACAGTCTAACCAAAGAAGTATGTTCATGTGCCACCAGGTCATGATTCAAAAAGTAAACACAGAATGGCTCGTTTACCCACGTGGGTTCCTGTTTCATTTAAGGGGGAAAGGGAGGGATAAACCCGCTGCTCCTTAACAAGCATGTCGTAAAAGGTGACCAATTACGGGTCTGAGGATGCTGAAAGCGTTAGGCCGAAAGACGCAGATACGGAAACATAACAGCAAACTTGACAAAACGACATACCATGCCATTTTCATGTTAAATAAAGAAGAAGCAGACGGTTTTAACCAATCAATTGACAGTTATTATGCGTCTAGGTCATCGACAGATTTTTCGGCGTACTTGCTAACCTGTCAACTAATTGAAACGCGTCAGAGGATAACTATGAGTGTTTTTTTTTTCTTCAACAGTGTACAATATATTCTGTAATCCGTTTCAAAAGTCGAACCCAACTTTAAAAATCAGTAACTCAGTAACAGTATGGTGTGAATTGTCGAAATTTGTCATGCAATCTGTTAATAATCATGTCCGTGTAGCTAAATAATTTTAATGCAAACAAACATTTTAGTTTTTATTTTCCTTTAATTGAGGTATATGACAAGACAGAAACGTATTCAAAACATATAATTAGAGGTAACCGGTGCGAAAAACCAGCTTTAGTCTCCCGTAAGTTAGATATGTGTGTGTGTGTTTATCAACATAATCTCCACACATGGCTACGCATGATAAATGATTTCCAAATCAATCTCTACGCTTGTGGTTTTAAAGTCAACAATTTGTGTCGATATTTTATTTTTTAGGGGTGCACAGATCATTGTTCCGACAAAGATTTGGGAAATTCGCTAAATTAAGAAGACAGTTAGGTTAGTTGCGTATCCTTTACAGGACGTTGCAGTACCAACCCCAACAGCCCCTGGCTGTTGTGTGGTTTTTCTAGGCAAATTTACGTCCAGTAGTTTGCCATCGCTTCTGGACAGTCGGCATTCTTGATACCACTGTCGAAACCAACGCAAGGCGCATGGCCCGCAGCTGGGAGCGAACCCGGCATCCCGGCATTACGAAGAAGAAGACAGTAGACCCTGTGCAATTATAAATTATACAATTATGAGCACATAGGTCATCTAAAAACACGCGCACAAATTTGAGTCGATCCGCACAGGCGTTTTTCAAGATATGACTTAGTCTGAGTGCACGATTTTTTAAATAGACTACAGGCGTGATTCCGTACGCGCCAAGTATGGGTTGTTTGTTTCAGCACGTTCCCACCGCACACCATGTCATTAAACACTGTACAAGATGGCGCACGCTTTCATTCAGTCAGTAAATAACCACATGGTTCTCACAAGAGACACACATTTCACAGCCGACTGGAAGCAAACAGGAAAGCACCCACTTGTGAAAAGTAAATGCCCGCTCGAAAACCAGCCAGTTGCAGTACAGAAAGTGGCCTGAATTTTTAAGGACCAATCAAACGTCTATGTTTAACGTGGTCAATATAACTGTTCAGGACGTTTCCCGGTACCCCTTACTGTTTATATTTAGTACCTTTTTAGGGTAATGTAGCAAGGGCAATCGTGGTCTTCAGCCTGATTACTCCGGGCACAACCTACAGCGATTCCTAAATGACAAGCTATCCGGACAACTTTTTTAAAATAATCCCGTGTTGGTATTTTTCCTTTAGTTCACCCCATCTTAGGTACTCCAAGACTGCGTGGGGAGTTTCCGGGAAAGTCCAATATTTATTAAGGAGGGGGCATGGTTAATGTTAGTCAGCGTTTATTTCACACCCTATACCCCTACTGGACTTTCCCAGTTATAATTGTGACTATGTTATATGCGCCATATCAAATGGCTAAGCACTGCACGCCACAAAGAGCCGTAAAAAAGGATTTCTGCGGTGCCGATGCGGTAAAAGGAGACAGACACAAATACTATCCCTACCGGCGACGAAGTAGTCTACCGGCGAGCCAAATACCGTGGTCGATATCACTTTTAAAGAAGTTTTCCGGCGTCAATAGCCACTGCATGCCTAAACACTGTGTGGCAAATTGTCCCCCCCCCTCCCCCACGCCGCTTAACGGCACAAGTGGTTTATGATGATGATAATGATTTTAGGATTTCTGCGGTGCCGATGCGGTAAAAGGAGACAGACACAAATACTCTCCCTACCGGCGACGAAGTAGTCTACCGGCGAGCCAAATACCGTGGTCGATATCACTTTTAAAGAAGTTTTCCGGCGTCAATAGCCACTGCATGCCTAAACACTGTGTGGCAAATTGTTCCTCCCCCACTCCGCTTAACGGCACAAGTGGTTTATGATGATGATAATGATTTTAGGTCGGGTACCCTGGTCGACTTGCAGGAGTCGCCGTGGCGTTAGCGGATCGGAAGGTAGCAGGTTCATATCCTGAGGGAGCCGGACTTTTTTTTCATCGGTAGGTATAAATTAGAGCTGTACTGAATATTCGCTTCGGGGCCGAATAGTAGACCTAATAACTATTCGGTATTCGGCCGAACAGTTGCGGTCGGGCCGAATACGAATAGTGGTTACCTTACACCCGTCTCTGGACTGGTGGAAAATAAACATGTCAAGTTTTCCCACCTTGGTTCATACTGTCAAGCGTTATCTTTGTGCACCACCTACGAGCGTACCAAGTGAACGTTGATTAGTACAGCTGGAATCAGTGAGACGAGAAGCTGTCTTAATGCTGACAACATGGAACGATTTTTTTCTTCTGAAAGCTAATGTCGCTTTCATGGATTACCTAAGCTGTCAGTGACAATTTACAAGTTTAGTTACTTGTTATAAAACTAAGAATACTTTCACTCCTATGAATTAGTTACCACAGACTGACTGACTGAAGAATGCAAAACATAAAATGTATTTAAATGTTTACTATTATGTACTACATTTTGTGAAGTAAAATTTCAGCCTACATTTGACATTATGGATGTGTTTTTTTAGATCTAATTTATACACGAAAGTGGAAGAATGGGCCTCAGTTTGAGTTGTGGGAAGACAGAAGTAATGGTGGTATAAATAAAACAATAATTATTCCTAAATGTGTAATAAAAGTCAATGGTTTTATTTTGGGACAAGTACAGAAATTTAAGTATCTGGGAACATGGATAACATCAGATGGAAGATGCATTACTGAAATAAGAAACGGGCAGGCAAAAACTGCATTTTATAAAATGAAGAACATCTTATGCAATATATCTTTGTCACTGAAGGTTAGAAAAAGAATTCTTGCTTGCTACATACATCCAGTTTTAACATATGGCTGTAAGTCCTGGACAATCCGTAGGCAGGCCAAACAATTTCTTGAGGCCTCAGAAATGTGGTTTTACAGAACAATGCTTAAAATACCTTGGACAGCCCCCCAAAAAAAGCAACCAAGAGGTTTTGATAGAGGTGGGAGCCCGAAGACAACTACTCACAGACATCAGAAGGAGACAGTCATCATTTTTCGGCCATGTTATAAGATGAGGGGAAAAGGAACATGTGGTGACCACTGGAAAGATCTGTGGAAGGAGGGATAGAGGAAGAAAAAGAGAGAAGATTCTTGACAGTCTTGTTGCATGGCATGTAGGTATGTCAGCACACGAACTAATACATGCTGCAGGAGATCGCAGATTCGGGCGAGGCATAATCGCCCATGCCAGTCGGCAAAGCTCCTGATGATGATGATTCACTATTCGTATTCGGCCGAATAGTTGGTCCAGCTATTCGTATAATAGTGAAAATCACTATTCAGTACAGCCCTAGTATAAATAAGAGCTTGGTATTCAACACAATCATTGCAGAGACCAGTGCATTAGTCAACGACAGACACAGAAAAGTTTTCGGATCAGTGTGGGAAAACAAGAACAGACTCTCTGCCTCCTCAACAAGTATGTCGTTATAATCGACTGAGGGTGTCCTTCAAACCAACAGTCTGCATACAAACATAGCAGACCTATAAAACGTATGTACATGCAACACTCAGGTTCTGTAAAAAGAATGAAGTATAGAGGTTAACGAACATACAAGAACTTTCCGCCAGAGTTAACAGCCGGTGAACGCGAAGAACAACAACATTTCGCAATTAAAAGAATTTGATGACCCATTTAAAATCAACATTAACGACAATCAGTCGAAAATGAAAAGCACTTGAACATGAAAGCTACAGTGTGTAACTCGTAGCCCCTACCTCAAGTACATCTGTTATTTCAAATATAATTAGATGTGCTGTTTTCTTATTGGGGGCAAATGTTTGAAACTTTGAAGGCACACTGGCTTATTCAGCTCTTTTATGGCGTTTTATTATGGCGTTTTATTATTTTTGGATGAGTGGGACAGGTTAGACAGCTCTAGAATCTAAAACAAACATAATAAACATTAAATAAATATGAGAAAGTCACAGTACATTTTTGTTTCCTTCTGCGCTCACCATTAATTATAAGGGTAGTCGACACTCTGTGTATGTGGTTGACATCTAGGCTGCGATATATGTGCCTTTCTTCCACAAAATCCGGTTTCAGCATATCCCTAATCAGTCGCCTTTAACAACATGCCTGGGGGGTGGGGGCAGTGGGTCTATCCCCCTCCCTTCCTCCTCAACCTCTTAATAGTTGAGGCTTAATAGTCTTTACCTGAGCTCCAGTGACAGCAGTTTGACAGGTCATGTCTAATTATGGTACATATAAATTACTGTATATAAACCATTACGACGACTAGCGTGTGAAGGGGAGAAGAAGTATTATCAGTGTCTCATTAAATGATAGACTCCTATGACAGGTTATCAACAAGCATTTGAGATAAGGGTAGATGTCAGATTTGTGTGATAACATTCTGGACTCCCTGGCCTCAGGTGGGGGTGCGGGGTTGTGTCAAATGGGGATGGGGAGGTGTAATGGTGGGGGTGGTATAGGCTCCTAATAAGCATGTCCTAAAACTAGTTAGGAATTAGCTGAAATCAGACCTGCTAGGCCAAAAGATACAGATATCACAGCCTATAGGTAAACAACAACACAATCTGTCAACTGCCCATTGAAGGGCGAACAAAGCAGCAGCAGAAGATGAAGAAGAAGAAGCAGAAGAAGGAGAAGAAGAAGAAGAAGAAGGAGAAGAAGAAGAAGGAGGAGGAGAAGAAGAAGAAGACGAAGAAAAAGAAGAAGAAGAAGAAAAGAAGTATACTGTAATATATATGAAATAAAGCAATCATTCTCAAATGTCCTAATATATTTCAAATGTCATATTGATAAGCAGCAATAAAAGGCTACTGCTCTGTTGTGGCTTCCATACACATTGTGTGGAAGCCACAACAGAGCAGTAGCCAATTATGCCCCTTCTACTCCAGTGGTCAAAGATTGAAATCCCCATCAATGTGAACATTTTAAAATCTAATCCAGTATGCCCGGTTGATATACCCAAAAAAGAATACTGGATTATGTCACAGGAAGCAAAGGTGATTCTCACTGACTGAGTGTCAAGTGCAAACTGAGCATCAACCAGTCAAAAAACATGAGCACATTGCACTATATGCTTAATATGGCTTAAGGGCTGAAAATTGATCCTTTTTTTTTGTTTTTTATTTACATGAGTGTAACAGGTAGTGTGTTTGCCTTTGTATGTGGGATTTCAAATTCAATTTCTACTAGAGACAGGATGCATCTTTTGCAACCAGAAGAATTTGGATTGCCCCATCCTCATAAAATAAGTCATGGATTATTTTCAGATCTTCGTAGAAAAACAAGATGTCGAGAGGTGAGAGGAGATGGTAATGCTATTTGCAGTGGTAGGAGTTACCATGCTGTAGTGGAGAGATAGTAATTTTACCATGTAGTAGTGGAGAGATGGTAATGTTACCATGTAGTAGTGGAGAGATGGTAATGTTACCATGTAGTAGTGGAGAGATGGTAGGAGTTACCATGTAGTAGTGGAGAGATGGCAATGTTACCATGTAGTAGTGGAGAGATGGTAATGTTACCATGTAGTAGTGGAGAGATGGTAATGTTACCATGTAGTAGTGGAGAGATGGTAATGTTACCATGTAGTAGTGGAGAGATGGTAATATTACCATGTAGTAGTGGAGAGATGGTAGGAGTTACTATGTAGTAGTGGAGAGATGGCAATGTTACCATGTAGTAGTGGAGAGATGGTAATGTTCCATGTAGTAGTAGAGAGATGGCAATGTTACCATGTAGTAGTGGAGAGATGGTAATGTTACCATGTAGTAGTGGAGAGATGGCAATGTTACCATGTAGTAGTGGAGAGATGGTAGGAGTTACCATGTAGTAGTGGAGAGATGGCAATGTTACCATGTAGTAGTGGAGAGATGGTAATGTTACCATGTAGTAGTGGAGAGATGGTAATTTTACCATGTAGTAGTGGAGAGATGGCAATGTTACCATGTAGTAGTGGAGAGATGGTAGGAGTTACCATGTAGTAGTGGAGAGATGGCAATGTTACCATGTAGTAGTGGAGAGATGGTAATGTTACCATGTAGTAGTGGAGAGATGGTAGGAGTTACCATGTAGTAGTGGAGAGATGGTAATGTTCCATGTAGTAGTGGAGAGATGGCAATGTTACCATGTAGTAGTGGAGAGATGGCAATGTTACCATGTAGTAGTGGAGAGATGGTAAGAGTTACTATGTAGTAGTGGAGAGATGGTAGGAGTTACCATGTAGTAAATGAGCGATGGTATTATTACCATGTAGTAGTAAAAAGATGGTAATGTTACCATGTAGTAGTGGATAGATGGTAATGTTACCATGTATTAGTGGAGAGATGGTAATGTTACCATGTATTAGTGGAGAGACGGTAATGTAACCATGCAGTAGTGGAGAGATGACAATGTTACCATGTAGTAGTGGAGAAATGGTAATGTTACCATGTAGTAGTGGAGAGATGGTAATGTTACCATGTAATAGTGGAGAGATAGTAATGTTACCATGTAGTAGTGGAGTGATGGTAATGTTACCATGTAGTAGTGGGGAGATGGTAATGTTACCATGTATTAGTGGAGAGATGGCAATGTTACCATGTAGTATTAGAGAGATGGCAATGTTACCATGTAGTAGTGGAGAGATGGTAAGAGTTACCATGTAGTAGTGGAGAGATGGTAGGAGTTACCATGTAGTAGTGGAGAAATGGTAGGAGTTACCATGTAGTAGTTGAGAGATGGTAATGTTACCATGTAGTAGCTGAGAGATGGTAATGTTAACATGTAGTAGCTTAGAGATGGTAATGTTACCATGTAGTTGTGGAGAAATGGTAATGTTACCATGTAGTAGTGAAGAGATGGTAATGTTACCATGTAGTAGTGGAGAGATGGTAATGTCACCATGTAGTAGTGGAGAGTTGGTAATGTTACCATGTAATAGTGGAGAGATTGTAATGTTACTATGTAGTAGTGAAGAGACGGTAATGCTACCATGTAGTAGTGGAGAGACGGCAAGGTTACCATGTAGTAGCGGAGAGATGGTAATGTTACCATGTAGTAGGTGAGAGATGGTAATGTTACCATGTAGTAGTGGAGAGATGGCAATGTTACCATGCAGTAGTGGAGAGATGGTAATGTGGTAATGTTACTATTTAGTAGGTGAGAGATGGTAATGTTACCATGTAGTAGTTGAGAGATGGTAATGTTACCATGTAGTAGTTGAGAGATGGTAATGTTACCATGTGGTAGTAGCGAGTTATAATCTAGTGATAGGGAGTAACAGTGTATTGGTTATTAGTTGTGTATCATTTACAGGACGTTGCAGAACCAACACCAGCATTTTCTGGCAGTTGTGGTTTCTCTAGGCAAATTTAGGTCTAGTAGTTTGCCATTGCTTTCTGCTGCTTCTTGATACAACTTTCAAAACCGGCACATGCCTGCAGCTGGGATCGAACCCGGCACTATGAAGCGCATTCACGTCTAAGCCACAGACGCTGACAGTGTACTGGTACGGAGTTATGATACAGTAGTAGGGAATAGGCATATAAAGGTAGGGAAGTGCCATGTAGTGGTATGCAGTTATAAAGTAGTGGTATGAAATTACAACGTAGTGATAGGGAGTTGCCATGTAGTGGTATGGACTTATAAAGTAGTGGTAGGGAACTGCCATGTAGTGGTATGGAGTTACAATGTAGTGGTAGGGAATTACCATGTAGCAGTATGCAGTTACAATGTAGTGGTATGGAATTACAGCGTAGTGATAGGGAATAGCCATGTAGTGGTGTCTGACATTAAATGATCATCATTATCTCGTCATGGTGTTACATACTGTACAAGGGGATCACAGTCTAGTCCTTCATCCTGCTCTCGCCTGTGCAGTTCTTTCAATAAAATGGATGGTATCCTAAAAATATTCTTAAGATTTTTCTTGAACATCCTCATTTTCTCAAATCATTTGTTTTCCATTTCGGTTCCTGTTTAATGATTATCTGCCCATGTCTCCTCATTATGTGCCCAACACATCTTTACCTTATATAATGAGGGAATTTTATTTGCACCCCTAATTAGTTGAGAACAAGATAATGACAAGCAAGTATTAATAATGACATTGACAGATAAATTCTTCAGCACAAACAAAATCATTTAATGAAGGAGAATCTTAAATTCTTAAAAGAACAGCAGGTTGAGGGCTTTTGCTCCAATAATAAAGAGTATATAGGACAAAAGAAGAAGAGAACATAAACCACTAGGCAAGACAATTATACATCAGGATTTAAAAAAAAAAATGTTATAGGGTACCTTAATCTAGCAGATATCAAGAAGTGTCTTAATCAAGGGTCAATTTCAGTGGAGATATGTTGTAGTTCAAGGCTACTTAATAGTGGCCCGAGGCCAAATCTGGACCATGGAGAACTAGCAAGTGGCCCACAAATTACTGCCAGTCGTATTGTATTGTTGGCCCTGTTGCTAAGTCGATGTGAAAGCTTCGTAATGCCAGGTTCAATCCCAGCTGCCTGCCATGCGCCTTGCGTTGGTTTTGACAGTATCAGGAAAGCCAACCGTCCAGAAAGCAATGGCAAACTACTGGACGTAAATTTGCTTAGATAACCCAAACAACAACCAGGGGCTGTTGGGGTTGGTTCTGCAATGTCCTGTAAAGGATATGTAACTAACTGTATTGTATTAATGTTATGTTATCACTGTCGACGTCACTGCACACTGGGCACTCCCAGGAGTTCTCAGTCCTCTGATGCAGGAGCCACTCCAAAGTACTTCTATTAATTGTTCCCATGAGAAGCTGGTTATATTGTCTCCTATCTTGGTCTCAATGATGGCACAGATGTGCTTCACCATGCTTTACTCCCATGTGGCGCAATCAAGTTGGTGTCAGGGATTCCTCATTATCCACTTGCCTAGTCTGTACAACATTCACGATATCTGCTCTGTCCATGCTTCTTTCCACATGCCTTAGTGCAATGCTTGCCACTTGGTCCGCTCACTCATTTTCTTTATGCCTGCAAGACCAGGTATGTAGATCAAGGTGAGGAAATGTATTGTATTATTGATCTTTCTATGCCCGTGTTAGGGATAGGGACGCTGGCAGGACGCTGGCACGTGATGATCAACATTTTCTTTACTTTGACCCCTGAGTAAACTGAGTAACATAGCCCTGTAGTAGTTGTTCTGTTTGCTGATAATGAATGAATTTTTTTGAAATATTTGGTTGAATCTGTGCACCTTTTGTCCTTTCCATTAGTTCAATTTTCTAACCATAATTTGTTTTGTGTTTAGTTACAACATAATATCATAATCAGTTAGTTCCCCTTTTACTATATTACAGATGAGATTTTTTTAATTGAGTTATTTTTTTTTTTAAATAATCTTAAATCTCTATTAATAAGTAAAGTACTATAATTTTCCCAGTTTAACTCTCTGAGTCCCAAGAAAAGCTTCAATCACTAATCGGTTACTACCCGGGTGGTCAATAGATGCATGATGTGTGCTAGTGGTCAATAGATGCATGATGTGTGCTAGTTTTAAATTTACCACTGGCCAGTATAACAATGCAAACTCGCAGTTTTGAATTCTATTTCCTGTTCTTTGTGTTCCATTCCATACCTGTTAACCACTAGCCATATTTGAAACATGGATAAAAGAATAAAAAGAATACGTTTGTGAGCTTTACAAAGTTACTAAGTGTCAGTGTGGAAACAATATGGCTTCCAAGCAGACTTCTTCATTCACGCCAACAAGATTTATTACTTTAGAAGCCGCATATATAAGTAAAACACATATTTATCAGATTTATCTGATGCAAGACAAAGAAAGTTACGAAACAGACTTGTGTTAGTCACTGAGAGTCAAACTCTGATGGCGCATAACTCTGATATATACCTCAGACAAAGTGTACAATGATAAAAAAAGTTAGCTGGTACAAAAAGAACAAATATCAGTGAAAAAGTTTTATTTCTTTAGTGTAAGTTAGGTCTAGTGTGACTCTGTTATTATTTGGGAACATTGGCTATAAAATTACGGGCAAACTGAGTGTGATATAAGGTTTGTTTTTTGTGGAAATACCAATTGTTTTCGGAGGTAATTTTTCTTTACCAAATACTTGTGCCCTGTTATGATGTTCTAAAAGTTTCTCTGGATCGAGAGCTAATTGACAGATTTTGTTCATATTTTATTTACACACTACTAAGTGTTTCATGTTTACCTGTGATTCATTTTGGATATATCTTATCGAGCTTTCTCTGAGTGCCATGGTGGTAAGATTAATTTTTATTTTTTTAACTAATTTCTCTAAACATACAATCTGTTTATTTGTGAATGATTAACTAGTCCTATTTTATTTTTGTAGCAGGACTCTAACAGTATTCCTCAACAATATTTAGTCACTCTTATGTATAGTATGTGGTGAGGTCGTTGAATTAGCATGGTCTGTTTTTAGTTTTACTATGTTACCCCTTGGGCCTCTGATGCTAAACCCCTTGGTACGACGTAAAGTGCAAAGAGTTGACAACAGATTCATACTATTACTCCACAAATGAACGAAACTCTGCCAGATGATGACTGTATTCAATAAATTCACATAAACTAGTAGTGACGTACGCCTCGAAATACATAAATAAAAAATATAATGCGAAAGCAGAATGACACTAGTACAATACAGAACTACTTACACAACTTGGCCGTATGCCCCAATTCCGACGGGGTTCTGTATAGTGTAGCGATTCGGCACCTCCCATATTGTTTTATTCAACTCCACTGTCACAAGTCCTGGTTTACGAGGTGCTGTCTCAGCCATTACTCCATTCAGCAAATGCCTGGCCAAGAATAAGCTTGCAAAAAGTGATGAGACGCGAGTTGTTTGATTAAAGAAACTTGCGGAGAGATGACACTAGCTTCCACAACTACCTATGTCTGCTGGCTGAAAAGTGGCCTATAGTTCTGCTTCCGGTGTCAGGTCAGGTCATTAGTGTGTCCTTTGTGCAGCATAACAGGGGAAGTAAGGAGATCAATAATTCATCAGTTAGAAAAGGAGTTATCTGTGTGGAAAAATTAAACATGTCACAGGCACTCTCCCTAGCACGCCCTTTCTCGCCCTACCCTGCCCTAAAGGCGGCTAAGTGTAGACCAGTAGTTCTCAATCTTCTTAATGCCGCATCTCTTCAATACAGTTCCTCATGAGAAGTTGACTAATTGGGGGCACCCTTTGAAGTCGGAGTACATAGGTCTGAAAGGCAAGGAACCAAGAGCCTGCATACGTACTAGTCAGATCTGTGAAACAGATTTGCATACAACACTCAAATTCTGAAAAAAGAATAAAGACCGGAGGTGGACAAACAATCAGAAATTTCCGCGGGAGTTAACATCGTGTGAGCTGCGCCCGAATGACGAGGACACATTGTTGTTGTTTTAAAGCCCCACCCTGGTTGTTGCCCGGGAGCCTAATATAACCCAAAACTATAGGTTGAACTTGGTTTTTAGGACTTGTCCACAGCTTATCCTCATCTAAACGGTGGCACTTTGTGTCACCGGGTATTTATCGTTGGGTTGTATGTCCTGGTGAGTTGAACGTTAGTCAGTCAGGAGGGAGTTTACTGCCGGTGAACGGGAAGAAAAAGATAAGAAGAAGAAGAAGAAGAAGAAGAAGAAGAAGAAGAAGAAGAAGAAGAAGAAGAAGAAGAAGAAGAAGAAGAAGAAGAAGAAGAAGAAGAAGAAGAAGAAGAAGAAGAAGAAGAAGAAGAAGAAGAAGAAGAAGAAGAAGAAGAAGAAGAAGAAGAAGAAGAAGAAGAAGAAGAAGAAGAAGAAGAAGAAGAAGAAGAAGAAGAAGAAGAAGAAGAAGAAGAAGAAGAAGAAGAAGAAGAAGAAGAAGAAGAAGAAGAAAAACAACAACAACAACAACAACAACAACAACAAGACGAAGAAGACGCAAATCAGCGTCGAGTCACATTTTCCCCGAAAGTGACCTTAGCTCCTAGGTCAGTGTTTCTCAGCCATCCTACTACCGCGACCCTTTGATACAGTTCCTCACGTTGTGGCGACCCCCAACCATACCATTATTGTCGTTACTATTTCATAACTGTTGACGTCTGCGACTTAGGTGTTGGGAACGAGCTCCGTAATGCTGGGATCCCAGGTTCGATCCCAATTGCTGGCCTTGCGCCTTGCGTTGGTTTCGACAGTGGTATCGAGAAGCCTACCTCCAGAAAGCAATGGCAAACTACTGGACGTAAATGTGCCTAGAAAAACAACATCAGTCAAAAAATGCTGGGGTTGGTTTTGCAACGTCCTGTTAAGGATACGCAACTAACTTTACTCTATAACTTCTATGAATATGTGTTTTCCGATGATCTTCGGCGACCCCTGTGAAATTGTCTTTCGACCAACAAAAGGGTCGCGACCAGCAGGTTGAGAACTGGACACTCGATTGGTGATGTGGTCAACATTACGGTGGCCGCTTTTAGTCCGGGACATGTGCTTGTGCCTGTTTTAGCTTGGTTTGATCAGAGAGCCTAGGGTTAAAGGGTGCAGATATCGCAATTTATTTGTAAACTATAACCCAGCATGTCAGCCGCTTTTTTATAGGTGGCCGTAGAAAAAGGAGAAGAAGAAAGAAGAAGAAGAAGAAGAAGAAGAAGAAGAAGAAGAAGAAGAAGAAGAAGAAGAAGAAGAAGAAGAAGAAGAAGAAAGAAGAAGAAGAAGAAGAAGAAGAAGAAGAAGAAGAAGAAGAAGAAGAAGAAGAAGAAGAAGAAGAAGAAGAAGAAGAAGAAGAAGAAGAAGAAGAAGAAGAAGAAGAAGAAGAAGAAGAAGAAGAAGAAGAAGAAGAAGAAGAAGAAGAAGAAGAAGAAGGAGAAGAAGAAGAAGAAGAAGTAGAAGAAGAAGAAGAAGAAGAAGAAGAAGAAGAAGAAGAAGAAGAAGAAGAAGAAGAAGAAGAAGAAGAAGAAGAAGAAGAAGAAGAAGAAGAAGAAGAAGAAGAAGAAGAAGAAGAAGAAGAAGAAGAAGAAGAAGAAGAAGAAAACTGATAGCATTATAATTATTCCTCTATAAGCGTTATAAGAAAATACACTAATTTTACGCCCATGTTCACTTATTATTTCTCTCCACTGCTTTTTTTTCCTCCCTTTCTGTTCAAATCTATGGTAATTTCTGGGAATATTATTATATTCCCCCCCCCCCCTCCCCCCAGTACGGCTTCTCTAATATTTTGACATCAATTTTACACTGTTATTATTTATAATTCCTCCCTACTCCTCTTGTTTCCGTAAAAAAATTCTAAGAATATTTATCACCCAGTCACGCTCCAGTTCCGTATTTTAATTCGGCATTTTAATGGAGGCCTTGGTTAAACGGCCTACTGCAGTAGCCACGTAATATGGCAGTGTTTGTTTAGCACAGTTTGCCGACTAGAGTTTTTCAGTGTGATTTTCGGCCTTCCAGCGGTGCATCCCAAGTACAGAGAGACCCCACAAAGAAAGCCGCACTCGGCGCAGCATTTCGATCCTGTTGTTCTGCGTGCATGGACCAACCTGTCTCGAGCTGCAAAGTGTGTCACTGGGTGACGCACTCTGACGTCAGTAGCGGGAAATTTTCATAGTGGAAGACGGAAACCAGTGGACGGATTTTGTACGGTAACTGCCTGATGTTTCAGTTCGTAAGAGGACCATACGACACGTTTAATCAACTACTGAGAAGTGTTGTGAACTTTTTTCTTCGTCCAACAGTTAGTGTTGTCAGGTTTTCTGAAAGAGGAGCGCAGACTTGTTTTATACCATGTTTAAGAAGTTGCTTGGGAACGATTTAAAGCCTGGTTTCTACCACACTGAACTCGTTAGCACGTCCTGGGATGTACCTGTGAGATACAAGAGGCTAACACCGATAGGCAGTGGCGCATACGGGCAAGTTTGGTAAGCTCAGCTTTTTTAAACATTTTCTTTATTGTCTACGGATATTTACCTGTGTTGTGTATTCACGGTTAGAAGACCAACATTGCATCTGATCACTACTTTCTCCCTAAGTGCAGATAATGTTAGATTTACAGAACTGATTTTGCTATTATTCTGTTGAAAAGGTGTGAGATGAAACTTGAAGCTATCATGTCACACTTGTTAAGAAAATTAGTGAAGCATTTCCATGTGTGGGTTCTGGGGGGCCCATTCCCCTCCCCCCCCCCCAAAAGTAAAGAACAGACGCACTGTCCCTGAAACAGCATGTCATAGAACATCACTGATTACGGATTCGCTGAGATATGATATTGGGCCGATAGGCGCATTTAACCCAGCTGTAATTACAATACAACATTCAAAACTACCTTATCAATGCGACCACAGAGGGGGAACACAATCAGACAGGTTTGCATCCATGAGAACATTAGGCGAGGAGAGGAGTGGGTCAAAGTGCCATCTGAGCAGTGAGACTTGTGTAAAGTCATAATCACGCTGAGCCAGGAATGCAGAGACTGGCCAGCAGGTGCCACAGAGGTGGAAATTCAGCAATTTATTCAAGATAATGCACGCTCAGAGGATTTGATCATTTACACAGACGGTTCAGTGTCAAGAGGAAAAAGAAGTGCTTAGGGCTTTTTAGCAAAAGTTAATGGTCGACTTTTGATGCAGGAGAGCCTAGCATATGATACCACAACATCCAGCTCAAGAATAGAGGTGGAGGCGGTCACTGCAGCTTTCCGCTAGCTAGAGAACACGACACTCACACACACATTGTAATTGTAACTGATTCAGAAAGCATGCTGAGGAGGATCAGAACAGGTATGCTTCGTGCAGAGTGGCATGCTTCGCTGCGGAGGACACGAGTGAGGAGTATTGTCTGGATTTTTTTCACCGGGTCACGCAGGTGTGTTGGGAAACGAACAGACGGACATACTGACCGGCTCTGCACAACTTGGTGGAATACTGCTACATGATAGGGCAGACGTGGTTAGTGCCCTGTGGGAGAGCGTGTACAATGCGGAGGAGCAGATGGATCACCACAGTCTGGTGAGATTAATGCAGTTGGGGGTGACGAGAGGTTCTGGCAGAAGCTCAAGGCTCAGAGGAAAGGCAAGACGGACGTTTAATCAGAAAGCTGCTGGCACCATTAGTATCGGAACTCTTCGCTGGCTGCTGAAGATGGGGACGGAGCGCTTAAGGGAATGCCCCGAGTGTTGTGATGTCGATTCTTGAATCAAATCAAATCAAATCAAAATCCACAGAGGGGGAATGAAAATTCCAACTCCTGTAATCTTATACAAATGTGATTTGTCTTTGTTATACTAGGCATTATAATTGAAATCATTGTATTTTTTTCTAACCCTCTACATCTCAGTCGAAGTTGACTTAATTTTATTTCTATGATAAGTAATTTTTACTTATTTTTTTTTTTTTCATTTTAATATGTTGGTTTCTCAAGCAGATATGACCTTGTTTCTTTATTTGCTAAGTAATTATTATTGAAATTTGTGTGTTAATTTTAGCCAATTTTCTTTAGACAAGCGGGATCCAGAGAGATGGGACTTTTATGTATTTACCGTTTTGTCTTCTTCTGCTGCTTCTTCTGCTTCTTCTTCTTCTTAGTGTTCACGGGCTGTACACTGTCAAAAAGTACCGATATTTCGTCCACTTCTGGACTTCTGTCTTCTTTAAGAACTTAAATTGTATGTGCACATCCGTTTTACAGATCTGGCTTATTTGTATGTAGACTATTGGTTATTCACCCGCCAGCCATGTGCATTCTAAGGTCATCGGAAACTGCGCCAATTAGTTGCCGTTGACATGTTTGTAGGGGCTGGTGGACAACTATGGGGAACCATGGACCCACGCCAAGGTATTAAGTAAATGTAATACTGGAATTAACTCTTTAAGTATCAGACAGCTCATGATATGATTACTGATTACTCCATAGGGGCTGGGGGGGGGGAGAGAGGGGGGAGGGGAAGTCGAAACTAAGAAAATACTGGTCTTTAAAAGTTTTGATAGGTGAGGGCCACAAAGGGCGTAATCCTTGTTTAAATAATAATAAAAAAAATAATATGCCGAATGGTGAATAAAAACCAAGCTATGTTTAGAATAATCTGATGTTTTAAACAAATCTTTAAAAAAAAAAATACTTCTATACATATTTGGATGTATGTTGCTCGTACAGTAAGGCCCCAGTCTGTTCCACGGTGAGGCCCAAATCTCTTCCACTGTGAAGCCCCAATCTCTTCCACAATGAGGCCCAAATCTCTGCCCCAATCTCTTCAACGGTTAGACCCCAAACTCTTCCACGGTGAAGCCCTAGTCTCATCCACTGTGAGGCTGCAAACTTTTTCCACGGTAAAACCCCAATCTCTTTCATGGTAAGGCCCCAATCACTTCCACGGCAAGACCCCAATCACTTCCACTGTAAGACCCCAATCTCTTCCACGGTGAGGCTCCAATCTCTCCGATTGTGAGGCCCTAATCTCTTTCACAGTGAGGCTTCAATCTCTTTCACAGTGAGGCTCCAATGTCTTCCACTGTGAGGCCCCAATCTCTTTCACTGTGCTTGTTCACACAGTATATATTGCTCAACTTTTCCCGTTCCGTTCTTTTGTGACTTTGAGCTGCTGCATCTGTTGGCGAATTAAAATGGAGTGGCTAATATCGAATACAGTAAAGCAGGCCAAGTATTAAGGGCAGGTAGGTCTGGTCTTACAGTAAAAGCTAATCCTGATCAACACACACACACACACACACGAATACATCTCATACAAAGCATATTTATTCCCAAATATGGGGTGACCTGTTTGCTATGAAGTTGAAACTAGGATTACCAGATTACCAAATATCAATTCCCACTCTGCTACCAGTGCCAGACATGGCCACTCACAACAAACTAGAAAAGAAGATTAGTAACCATGTAAATGAGATGTCTATGAAGGGCTGTAGGAGTTACCAGAAACGATAAAATCAGATTGAGGTCTTGTGCGAACAGGTTGGCAGAGAACCAGATTCTCAATTACATACAAATAAAACAAATAAACCAACGGTATGCCCACTAAGAGAAAATGTCCTGCGACGCGAGAACTTACAAGACATAGACCAACAAGAGGAGAAGAACACAGAGCGCAAGGTAGACCAAGAACAAGATTGAAAGATAATACGAAGGAAACTGCAGCAGCACGACGTCTGTATGGTCCAGACAGCCAGGAAAGCAAGAAGAAGAACCCGAAAGGGTGGAAGAGAAAGTGAAGAAGAAGAAGAAGAAGAAGAAGAAGAAGAAGAAGAAGAAGAAGAAGAAGAAGAAGAAGAAGAAGAAGAAGAAGAAGAAGAAGAAGAAGAAGAAGAAGAAGAAGAAGAAGAAGAAGAAGAAGAAGAAGAAGAAGAAGAAGAAGAAGAAGAAGAAGAAGAAGAAGAAGAAGAAGAAGAAGAAGAAGAAGAAGAAGAAGAAGAAGAAGAAGAAGAATAAGAAGAAGAAAAAGAAAAAGAAGAAGAAGAAGAAGAGGAAAAAGAAGAAGAAGGGGAAAAAGAAGAAGAAGAAGAAGAACAAGAAGAAGAAGAAGAAGAAGAAGAAGAAGAAGAAGAAGAAGAACAAGAAGAAGAAGAAGAAGAAGAAGAAGAAGAAGAAGAAGAAGAAGAAGAAGAAGAGGAAGAAGAAGAAGAAAATGATTTGCATCGTAACTGTTACAATAGCTGAAGCATTACAAGCTGCATTCTAAATAGAAATACTTTTGGGATAGTAAATGTTTGTTGTAGAACCACCGCCCTGGTATTAAACGAATTAATACATGTTTTAAATCAAGTGCGTCTTTTATTTCTTTTTCTATGCCAAATACTTGCGGTAATCTTTCCTTACTAAACAGTTTCTTTATCATTCCAAAGACAATCTGTTGTCCTTGCTGTCTTTTTTGACAGATGAGTGTTATATTACCACCACTTTGCATTTGAATTGTGAGTTTAACGACTCCTGTCCCATGGCGTCTCATTTAAATTTCATACGACCTACGAAATTTAGAAATACAAATAATAATTATTGTTTCCTTGATAGTTTAACCACCAGGCATAGAGTAACATAAGATAACACAACCATTGACCCACTATGTTCATGGAGATGATTCGATGGAAGCACTTGCGCTTAAAACCCGCCATTTTTCTCTCTTTCGCTTGTTGAACAAGTGTATTCTGTTTAAAACTGGTCAATTTCCTGATGACATTTGAGGTTCTTCCTTGCAACCTCCTCATCGACCTCCCCCACTCTCCCCCCCCCCCCCCCTCCCCCAGCCTAGTGTTCATTGCATTGGGATAGGGTGGATTAAAGTCTGGACTACCGAGAGAGCTGAAAGTGTTAATACATATGTTTAACTCTTATGAGATCCAATATGTGTGGCTGCCATGGATGTCTCAAGTTTTATTTAGGTCAAATCTTCAACTCATATTTCATTTCACTGAAAGCCGCTGACACAAAGAAAACACGCAGGCTTTTTTTTTTGGGGGGGGGGGGGGAGGTAAGGCCCTTAGCCTCTTAACATATTTTCTAAGGGAGCGGGCTCAAGAGACGCATGCCTCGCCTAAGTGTATAATAATAATCATTATGACTTTCTATGATCTGAGCTGACACTTAGTGACACTTTCAGTCATAAGTCAAGAAAAGTATCAAGCCATTGCTGGGAGTAAAACCTCCGTCTTTGCCAGCTGGCACTTGAAGCAATAATACAACGCGGATCCTGTGTTACATATACAATAACAAATAACAGTACGGCACATCATAAAAGCAACTAGGATACAATGGTTAAAAATAACTGCTGTTTCAAAAAGAACCAAAGTTTCTTGATACTAGTAGCAGTACTTGCTTTAAAATCAAGTTGCTGGAAATCTGGTTAGAATATAACAGTGTAATGTAGCCACTGAGCTATAGTTGGTCAGTGTGATAGTTAATGCCTAGCTGATTTATTTTGGGATGTAATAAAAAAAAAGTTAAACTTCAGTAATGATGAAAAAAACATAAAATGGGACTAGAAAGCTCAACGGTGGGATGGAAGAAGGCGCGCACAGATACAACTGACAGTTCCGGCCACCGTTTTAAATCAACGGACAAAACAACAGACATTCTAGTTAGTTAGCTGGGTTATCATCATGGCACTCCGGACTTGTCTATAGGTGCTCATATCCTCAACTCAGTATGAACCCCAACGTCCGATGGCTAATAGAACCAGTTCTATGTTGATTAACAAGTCTTCTGGTGTGTCTGGTGTGCGTCTCGTTTTCTGCTATGCCGATCTTAATTCCCAGGTCCGCCCTTTCTCCTGAGTGATGTGGATTCGCTGCCATCAAACTTCTCTATCCTTCTCGTTTCTCTGAGGGCATTAATAATATCAGCATGATCAATAGGCTGACCGTCGGTAGTGATAGCGGATCCAACCAGCCTATCAGCTCTTTCATTTCCATCGACGCCTGCGTGTCCCAGAACAAAAATAAAAGTGACTCCATCCACGCACAGGGGACTTCTATAATGATTCAAGCCATTGTCTTCGCACCTAACCTGTCTAAACCCTTCTGATCACACTAATTGAATCAGTCGCCATCGGACGTCGAATACATCCTGGGGAAATCTGAACTCACGTGCATGTACTCCACTGCACGGTTCAGATCCCATTCCGATGAAACTTTCACATTACAAGTGAGTGAAAATAGCAAATTTGCGCCATTCACCTCAACGGACGAAATAGCGTACCACCATTGTGGCTGTTTACACATTCTAAACAACATTAAACCAAGAATTATGTAAGGGAAATGGGATTTGGGTGGGGGAGGGGAGGGGGGGGGCGGGGGGTAGACATAAAGGGTAAAGAAGTAAGAAGGTTGAAATTAATTACTAGCACTGTGAGGTAGTATGCATTGAGACGAGATTGTATGTGTAAGTGCACTTGATTAATGTGACAGCTGGGATATAGTCGGTGGGATGCAGAGTTGTATCGCCACAAGTTGTTGTGGTGCACCAAGAACCATGGCTGGAACTGGTAAAATCCCACCTACACCTTCCCCTTGGTCATCAAAGAACGAGGTTTCCTACTGGGAACCTGGTTAACGTTGATATGGTCGACCTTCCTATCCAAAACGGAGCGCATATGTTTGTGTGGCGAGAAAAAAGCTGTCTAGAAACGATATAGCAGATATGTAAAATGGATGTGCACATACCAAAATCCAGCCCTGGAATAACAACCAGGAATACAACCTGTATTCGAGTCAGCATATAGGGACAATGTTTAAAAACAAATTCGACCCAACCTAAATAAAGTACTGGGCAATACCTTGGGAAGTAAAGGCGGCAAGATTTATATTGACCACCTTACCCACCCAGTACCGATTGGTCTGTACATATGTGTGTCTAGTGTCTAATACTCCCTGCCCCAATGGCTTAAAGAGTCCAAAACTGATCCATAACCTCGAAGAGTTGAAGCAAATTTGATCACCACATTCCCGGCTCGCTAGCACAGTTGGTTAAACCACCGCCTCCTTTACTGCTGGAGCTGGCCCTAATAAACCAGAGTGCGCGGCGACCGGGTGACGAACTCCTGGTGGTCCGGGTTCACGCCCGGGGGAAGGCAAAAAAGCCACATTCCTCATGGATTTACGGTATCTATCATGGAGTCAAGGCCGAAGGGTTGTGATATCCTTAGTACCGAGCCAAAAGGTTTACATCTCATGGTTTCTGGATATAAAAAAAAAAATTATCTCCACAACCACAGCTACAGCTGGAGAGAGTTGGTGAATATAAAAACAGGGATCTATCTCGGCAAACTAACAATTGGGATATAGTTATCGAATGCTAGGACTATGATATAGTTCGAAAATGTAAGCAGTAAAATGAAACTGAGCCTCTGGGAACTCACATATACAAAGATCACAAACGTTTGCTCCTTTATCTAAAAGAAACAACAACAAAATCCGACCACCTTCAACACGTATATTGGTAAACCTCTGTTATACTTGTGGTCTTTTGTGGTTTGTAAACACCGCCTCGCCCCCCCCCCTTTTTTATAAATTTATTTTTATGGCAGATAGGTCTTGTCTTGTATTTGTGAGTCCTGGATCCCCATTTTGTGGGGCTAGGGAGGGGGTTGGGATGGGGAGAGAAACAGGCATGGCGTAAAAGACGACTTATTAAGAGTGAGGCAATCGGATGTGTTGTTCCGAAAAGCTCAGATGTCACAGCCTAGTTGTAAACAACAACACAACGTGCCAGCTGATGTTTTAAGGGCGAAGAATAAGTATTTCTGTCTTGTCAGCCATGTTGAAAACAAACTCATATGCTGCTGGTTCAAATCCCATATCGTGATTGATTTTTGTCAAAAGGGAACTTGGCTCCACGCGGTTGCCCAGTTCATATCATGGGTAAGTTATGTTAAACACATCGCCCAGTGGTACACCAAAAGGCATGCAAAGGGTGGGGTTTATTTACTTTACTATATCGTATATTTAGAAAGAATACACAACGAGTTGTTTTGGCTACATAATGAAATAAACTTTGTATTTAACCAAAGGACAGCTTTGTCAGCTAAAAAAATGAAATAATCCTTTAGTGTAAAGCGAATTCTCTGCAACACTTCAGGCTGTCAAAATTGCAGCCTAACGATGGACTGAATTATCTAAAAAAACACTAGTAAAATATTTAATCAATCAATACTGGCTTATTAGCTTTGATTTGTTTTTAATTAAAAATGCGTGATTGCTATGTTTGGCTAAAACACACAAGTGTTCAGTTTTTTTAAAGCAAATATAGAAGAAAATTGTGTGTGTGTGTGTGTGTGTGTGGTGAAGCGAAATACGTTGATTTGCATTTTCCGTCAGCATAAAAAGAAAATAGAAGGTTGGAAATGTCATATTAATTAGTGCTGTTAATCCGTGAACAGGCAAAAACGAATTGAATAAAAATTGTGTGATCTTCACAGAGGAAGTTGGCAGAAATGTATCCACTGCTAAACTAGGGGGAAATTACATAGTGAGGCCACACCTTTTTCACGGCGCGGCTCTTAAACCACAATTTTAAACTTCCGGTCTAAAATTGAAGATTAGGCATAGCATAATTTTAAGTTAAGCTTCGAAATTTTTTTTGCTTCCGACAGCGTTTTGCTAATAGTTTCCTCATATGGACGGTAGTCTACGGTTTCGTTGCCTGAGCTACTGAGTATAATGCTTGGTGCAGCACTGTGAGCTGTGTTTTTTTTTTTTTCACGTGGAAGGACTTTCATTTGTGCTGCAGTTGTGTCGTGGTATTCAATATGGCCGGTAGTCGGTTTACCTGTGAGCTGGTGAAATACGTTGATTCTAAGTGTGTATAGCCAGCTTATCGTGCCCGACTGCTTCAGTCAACGACAAACTGCGTTTCGGATGGCGACTGTTGACTTTAGCGTCTCTAGCAACTGCCATATGGATTTACTGCATGCGCAAAATTTGAATTGTTCCGGGACTTATTGTTCGCCAGTTGTTCAAATGAGACAGCGAGTAACATTTCATTCGATTTGCACTGACACAGGAACGGAGCAAGTACGGGGAAACCCGACTTCAGTGAAGCTGAAACATTGACCAAAACTATGACTAAGTTTAAACGCCACAAAAACGGTCTTATTCTAAACCTGTTAGCGTGAGTACTAGACAATTGCACTGTGGATCGATTTCACTGAGCTCTCAGCAAGAGAGCCGCACACAAATGAAACTGAACACTGGCTGTGTGAAATCAAGACAGGACAGAAATTAATATAGACAGGCATCTTCATCTTCTTCGCGTTCACCGGCTGTAAACTCAGGCAGAAAGTTCTGGTTGTTCTTCCAGAACCCGAGTGGGAAATGCACATCCGTTTAGCAGATCTATTTGTATGCAGACTGTTGATTCCGTGCCTCTCATGCAGATACACTCCACTTTCGAATGAACCCCCAATTAGTCGACTCTTACCACATGCTTGTTGGGGAGGGAGTGGGTTTATTCTTGTTTTCCCCCAGAATGGGGCCCCGGAACCCACACGAGGAACAGAGGACATGAAAAATAGTTGTTCATTTGCCCATGAAAACAATTGTACGTGTACTTTACGTCAAAGATAAAGGAGAAGCAGAAAGAGCGATTGTCAACTCAGTTTTACTCATCCGTGGTCATGCCAAAATATTATTTAAAAAAAAAAAAATTAAAATAAATAAAATAAAAAGCTATTGCGACCAAATTGGGATTTGTGGAATGTGTTGCGCTTGATGGCGCAGATATCATAAAATAGCTGTAAACCCCAAAACATACTACCAGCCGCCCTTTTCATATGGAACGCAGATTAAGTTTAAAGTCAAAGACAAAATACAGATAACTCTTTCTGCACCAAACAGCCAAATGAAACGCATGTTCTTCTTACTGTGATATTCTACGAGGTGAGCCAGATGAATTCGCAACATATAAATTAACAACATTTCAATTCACAACAGATGAATTTGCAACAGATAAAGTTACAACACTCTGAAGTCACAGCAGTTGCTTCGCAACATACAAATTAACAACAGAATAAGTCACAGCAGGTGAATTCTCAACGTATAAATTAACAGCAGATGAATTCGCAACATATAAAATCATAGCAGGTTGAACTTTACTTCTCTCCCATAGCTCTACATTAGTGATTCTATCATACCACTTAATACCCTCTATTCTGTGCAGACACCAGTTATTGAATGTTTGTAGTTTATTAGTAATTGCCTTAGTTGTTTTCCATGTTCTCACCCCTTAAAACAGTACTGGTTTGACAAATTTCCTAGTGATATAAAAGGTCTTGTTGCCTTTTGTATTCGTATTTTATATCTCTGTAAGTTCTCCCACCTTTATCTTCATTGCTGCCCAAATAGGTGTACGACTCCAGTCTTGGAGTGGGAAACCATTAAGAGAAACCGCATTACTATTTGCCTGATTTACTCTCATTATCTTTGTTTTTCTCTTATGCATTTACAGACCTAGCTGTTGTGATGTTGCCTCAAGTATATTTAATTTATCTTGCACTCCATGAGTGGGACAGAAGAGAAGTATAACCAGCGAAGTCCAGATCAGCAAGCTGTTTTGTAGGGGTCCACTGAATTCAAATCTTGGCGTTATCAGCTGCTGACTTCATAATCCAGTCTGTTGCCAGTATTAAAAAAAAGGAGGGGCAAAGGGCGTAAACGGGCACTAAAGCAACTGGGTGAAGCGGCTGAAAGGACTTCGAGCTGGGCGTGGACACAGCTGAACGTCGTTGGGGATAGGCCTCGGTAGACTGGTCCGAGCTCCTTGTGGGAAAAAGCTTTACATCACTAAAAGCCAAAGTGTCCGATTAACGTCAGCTTGTGTCTCTCTCCCTATTGCAAAAGTCTAACGCCTGTTCGTTGAACCAACCGTTCACTTGTCACTCTGGTCATGAAAGTAGACAGCTGATTTGCTACCGCAGCGACAATATATAACATCAAACCTCACGATAACTGTTGCAAAGCCAAATCTTCGTCTTGTCTGAAAGTTCGTTAAGCGCAGCAGAAGATGTCAGAGGCCTGGGATTCATGACTCAGGTCAGTCTACTTTCTGAAACTGTCTAGGAGGATAGTGGGCCGAAAAATTGTCGGCGAAGGACCCTTTTACTGTTGATCGGTGAACTCCTGCTGTGCATGATCCTGCCGTGGAGTTCTTCTTATAGGAGAGGCGACAATAGACATCCCTGTCGCACAGCTGTTTTTATTTCAAACGTATCTTGTTAGCTTTTCCTTACGAAGAATTTGACATTTCATGTCTTTGTATGTTGCCTTTGATAAGATAGTAATTTTCTGTGGGGTTCATAGTGTCCCAATAAAATCCAGAGAGATTCTCGATCAATGCTGTTTTCATAGTCTATGAATCCAACTCAAAGTGGGGAACACAATTC
Organism: Candidula unifasciata; assembly: GCA_905116865.2. Lineage (NCBI taxonomy): Eukaryota > Metazoa > Mollusca > Gastropoda > Stylommatophora > Geomitridae > Candidula > Candidula unifasciata. Next base: position 466,960 of record CAJHNH020002868.1, on the reverse strand, counting down.
CGTGCTTTGTTCTATTATTATATGTAATTGTGCTATCTGATCAGTAGAGGATCTGTTTGGCCGAAAACCTGCTTGTTCACCTCTTAGCTTTTTATCAATAGCATCTTTTAGTCTTTCCAAAATAATCCCACTTAATATTTATCCGGAGCTTACAGCAGCATAATTCTTCTATAGTTTTCAGACTTCTCCTTTTTTGGGGGAAAAAGGGGGGGGGGGGGTGGCGCAATTTCACAAGATATCCTTCTCTCCAGTCTCATATATTTCTTCGGTCTCCCAGACTTTACTAAGTAATCTATGTAGCGATTCCGTTGATGGTTTTATATTGGCCCTAATAACTTCTTGCTGGGATACCATCTGGACCTGTCACCTTTCCTTCCTTCAGAATATTGACAACTTTTCTAATTTCCTTTTTAGATGGTATCTCAGAGTTCATGTGCAGTTCCATTTCTAACGGCTGGATATCTGGAGGAACCTCTGGGGCTAGTCTGTTTATAAGTATTTCAAAATATTCAGCCCTTCTGTCCATTTGATCTTTAGTGTTGGTGAGTACCTTTCCTTAACTGTTTCTGATTAATCCAGTCAGTTGGCTCTATTTACCTACTGATTTTCTAGTGTTACCGTATAGGTCTCTGGAGCTTACTTTTGCTGCTGGTCTCCGCTTTGTGTGCTATATCATCTACATATTTGTCCTTCGAAGTCTGGGTGCATCTGCTTGAGAGGCAAGGAACCAGCAGTCTGCATTAAAATGAGTCAAATCTGTAAAAGGGATGCACACGCAACACTCAAGGTTCTGGAACAGAACTGCAGTCCAGAAGTGGATGAACAACCAGAACTTTCCGCCGGAGTTTACAGCTGGTAAACGCTAAGAAGAAGAAGATTTACATATTTCAGTTATCTGTCCTTATTCGCCTCCTAACTTCCTTATTAGCTTCTGTGTATTTTTCCTCAGCTCTAGCTTTAGCAGCACTAGTTTTGCTATTATTCGAGTCTTCTTTTTTACTTTTTCTTTCTTCGATCATTGCAATGGTTTCTGGTGTTTTCATAATATCCGCGCTTTATGTTTCCGTTCTTACCAAAGACTGCCACACAAGATTCATTCCAGATTCCCATGGTCGGATCCCAGCAGACTTCAGTGCATACTTCTTCAGCTAACTGCTGCGAAACCTGGTACTTTTTAGAGACTGTAACTGAAAAGTGTTCCTTTACTTCTTTATCCCTGAGATAAGCTACATTATACTGGTTTCTATGATTATAAGATGTATGTCTTTTAAGTTTCAACTTGATTTTGCTTACCACCAAAACAATGGTCACTAAATAAATCGGCACCTCCAAAAGCCCTAACATCATAAAGGGATGATCTAAACGCGGGAAGCTGTCCTAACCAGAGTTCCACGAGGCATCTGGGGGGGGGGGAGGGGGGTGGAAAGGGAAGTTACGTTTGCCTCTGCATCTTTGTCCTTTTTCCTACGTCAGCATTTTAATGAATAAACTTTCTTTTCCAACGCAGAGCCAGATTCAGAATTGATGGACACGTCGGCAAACTGGCAAAACTAAGAGAAGGAGTTCCCCAGGGTAGTGCGATAGCACCAACTCTGTTCCTGATTTACATAAATGATATCACAGCAACCTGCCACAAGCACGTTTATAATACCCTACATGCTGATGACTTTGCAGTTTGGACAGCCTCCGAATACACTACTACAGCCTCATATCTGTTACAGAAAACTGTGGAAAATGTAGAAGCCTGGACCGAAAAGTGGGGTCTAAAGCTAAATAATTCAAAAAGCACAGCATCACTTTTTTTTCTCTCCCCCAAAAAAGAAAAAATCTAAATTCGGATAAAAAATCAGCTCATTCCACAGACTGACACTCCTACCTTTCTTGGCGTTACACTTGATTCGCGATTAACTTGGAAGTCACAGTACAGGGGAAAGCATTCAAGAAGCTTGCAGTGATGAAAAAATTAGCGGGTACCACATGGGGAGCTTACTCCAGAATCCTAAAACAAGTATATACTGGAGCAGTCAGGCCAGTCATGGAATATGCCTCCACTGCATGGGCTGCAGCAGCCAAGACAACAATGGGAAAACTGGACAAGGTTTAGAATATGGGATTAATGATTGTTCTCGGAGCCATGAAATCCACCCCCATCAGAGAGATAGAGAGGATAGCAGATACTGAACCACTCGAACTCAAGACAATACAAAACTCTTTTACAGTATGAGAAATTAAAAAGACTTCAAAGTCACCCACTGCATTTTAAATTTCAAGAGAGAACAAAAAACAGACAGAAGTGTCAGAGCCCCAACCACATTGCTAGAGAACTGTACAGACAGCACCAAGATCTGCTTGAAAGAGATGTAGCTCTGTGCGAAAAACTTAGGCCAGAACCATGGACAAGCAAGCCAGAGAAGGCAAACATAGTTCTAAAGGTACTAGGGATCACTTCAAAAGATGCCCAGACGGAGACACAATAGAGAACCATGGCTCTTGCTATGCTTGATGAGAAGTATCCAAACACCACCTGGACTCAGGTTTTCACCGACGGCTCTGCTATAGATGCAGTCAGAAAGGGGGGGTTGTGGAATATACATTAAACCCCCTAGCAGTAGAGCAGAAACTCTCTCTCTACCAGTAGGTGAAATCAGCACTAACTTCAGAGCTGAGGCAACTGCCCTCCTTTCTGCAGTCCAACATCTCATCACTCAAGAACACAGAGGGCACACAATTGTTATACTTAGTGACACATTGTCTGTTCTCCAAGCACTATCAAGTAAAAAACAAGACATACTAATTGCAGATCTAAGGACCAACATTGGCTTACTCTCCAAGGAAACAGAACTGGTCTTGCAGTGGATACCAGCCCACTATGGTATTCAAGGAAATCAAAGACTGTGGATCTGGCCCAGGGGATCCACATTGCGAGAGAAGCTATGGTGGACCGGTGGCGACCTTAAACGCACAGTCCTATTTTTGATCCAGACGGGACTCAATGTGTAGCATGACTGATGTCGAACGCAGAAGAAGAAGAAGAATGAATAAACGTCTACACATTACTTAAATACGCGCACGTGTATCGATTTAAATCTCACTTCATATCTTTTGCAGGGGGACCAGGTGTGAGAAAATCTGTAGGCTTGTATAAGCCTTGTGTGTAATTAGTTTTGCAACTCATTTACTTAAATTTACGTCTAGTAGTATGGGGTTCGATCTGCCAGCTTGTTCTTTTACTTTTCGGTCTTGTAGTCATCTTGTCTGTATTCATACACACATTAAGTATTTCCTGTGTCTATTAATTGTGCATGTTCTTTTGTTTATTTAACATTATGTACGTGCTATCTACACATGTTAATAGTTATTTGGCGGATACCAAACTGACGTATCACTTGTACCAACGGCTTCGAACGGAGGCGCACATTTAAAATGTGTGATGTTGAAGTTCTGACTCGTGATTCCTTCTCAAAAATAGTCATTTATATCTGGAAAAAGTGGGTTGAACATGTGCTCCGAGAGGAAGACGAGTACTGGCACCGGGATAAATTATAATTTGTTCAGCCAGGAACAGTTTTCAATCTTTTGGGATCGTCAGATTCTGAATGATTAAAAGAATTGTTTTGATGAGTGGTTGAATATCATCAACCTGTTAGGTACAGCTACAGTTGCAACAAATACATCTCCTTATCCAAATGTGTCAACCATAATACAGTTTTCTGTGCACTTAAGATACACAGCGGGGTCTAATGGTGACTGAGGGGGAATACTAACTATTGCATATTGGGGACATGTTTACAATTGAACAAGGCAGACGGATTGGCTGGATCTGCGCCACTGGGCGGTGAGTTGATACATGACAAGGTAGATGTGGTCGAAGCTTTCTGGGAACAAGTAATGAAGTCAGAAGAGAAAATAGATTATCATAGCCTGGAGAGAATGATACATCTGGTTGTGACCAGAGAGCCTGGCCGGCACACTACACTCAGAGGAATGGCAAAATGGACATATAATCAGGCTGCGTCCGGTACCATTAGTATAAGAACTCTGAGCTGGCTGCTGAAGATGGGGATGGAGCGTACATAAGAATACCCAAGTGCTGTGATGTCTTTCTTGACTCAGCTCAGCTCAGTTAAACATAAATGACAAAAATATTTTTTTTCCCCAGCTAATAATGTATTCTGAAGATACGCCTCAGGAAAAATAAAATAAAAATAGAACCGGCAATTCAGATTTTTACTGTAAAATCTAAAAGTTCACTCCACGTTTATAATGGTTCGAAAAGATCAAAGGAACTGGCTTCTATTGAGCATCTTGGGTTTCTATGGACTAAAAAAATACCACAATTGTTGCGTCATGGATATTCTAAGGCTGCTTGCAAAAAATCGTTACGATCTAACAAAACAGTTTTTCGAGAAAATAGTTTACAAGTGTGTGCTCATGAATTGTTGAACGAACTGTACAAATTTAGTCATGTTTCTTTTTCTAGAACCCAGGGGACGACACTCACCTCAAAGTGTCCATAAAAACAGAGCCAACAATTTTGACTGAAAAAGGTGCTGCTAGTGGCTACCGCTGCGTTAAAATGTAGTTGCGTGTCTCTTACAGGATGTTACAGAACCAGCCCCAGCACTTTATGTTTTTTTTAAAAGGATCTTACTAGGCAATTGTACGTTGTGGAGTTTGCCATTATTGCCCTTAACGGTCGGCTCTAGATACCACTCTCAAATCAACGTAAGGCGGTCAACTACCAAATTGTCTGCAGCTGGATTGGAACCAGGCACCTCTGCTTCGCGAAGCGTGTTCGCAACGTCTGAGTACCCACTTAAGGCTGAGGCCACACCACGGCGGCTACTGTACAATTCTTAACGATAACAACATTTTCAACATAGGCCCAACAGCACAAGGCTACTCGACACCATAACAACGGCGCTCGATGAAGATAACAACAGGGGTCGCTTATTAGCTATGTCACCGAGTCATCATATGCCTCCTACAATGTACAAATCGTTGTCTCAAGTTGTGACAGTGCTTTAAAAAAAAAAAAACCCTAAGCATAGCTGATTTCTTTGTGCTAGGAGTTATAAAAGAGACATCTAAAAAGAAGTTGTTATGGATAAAAGTGAAACAGATTCTTCGCTTTTTCTTTAGCGTTCTAACCGCCAGTGGAGCATAGGCTCCCAACCAACTCACGCCAAATCGATCTATCATTGGCTATCGCGTGCAGCTCTCCCTATGTCCACCGCATCCTTTTAACTTCATTCTCTAGCTCCCTTCTCCATGTTGTGTGTGTGCGTGCGTGAGTGTGTGTATGTATGTGTGTGTGGTCTTCCTTCATTTCTGTGCCCCTGTGGGTTGCAGTGCAAAGACATTCTAGTTATATTGTTCTTAGGTTTTCTCAACGTGTGTCCTGTCCAACGCCAACGTCTTTTCTTCACCTTTTGGTCCACTGTAACTTGTTTAATTCTCACCCAAAGCTCTACATTAGTGATTTTATCATATCATATAATTCCCCCTATTTTGCGTAGGTACAATTTAAAAAATGTTTGAAGATTATTATTCATTGCCCAAGTGTTTCTCCGTGTTTCCGATCCATACAACAGTACGGATTTGACATTTGAATTAGAACTGTTAGGTTTATTATTCGTTTAAAAAAAAATGTATAACCTCACAAATTTCCTAGTGCTATGAAAGCTTCTCTTGTCGTTGTATTTTAATATCTCTATCAGTTACCCCATCTTTATCTACATTACTGCCCAAATAGATGAACAATGTGTTCGTTTAGGATACCATTTAGATTAAACACATTACTATTGGCCTGATTAATTCTCATTGTCTTGATTTTCTTTCGGACCTAGCTGTTTTGATATCGCATCAAGTATATTTAACTTATCTTGCATCTGATTCTACGAATGGGACAGAAGAGAAATATCAGCGAAGTCCAGGTCAGCAAACTGTTTTGTAGGAGTCCATTGAATTCCATTCTTGCTATTAGCGTTGCTGTCTACATAATCCAATTATTATTAGTAGAAACAGGAGAGGCGACAAAAGACCTCCCTCCCTGCTGCAATCTTGATTTTATTTCAAATGTATCTGTTAGCTTACTTTCATGAAGAACTCGACATATCATGTCTGTATATGTTGCTTTACTAAGTTAATAATGTGTTGTGGGATTCTATAGTGCCCCATTAATTTCCAGAGAGATTCAGTGATGTAGAAAGCCTAATTAAAGACTGTGAATCCAATTTAGGTAAATAAGTAAATTCTACCCCACCAGGACATCACACAAAGTGATAAACCCCCGGTGACAAAGTGCCAACATGTTGAAGAGGATTACCCGTAGAGAGGTTCCAGAAACCTCGTTCAACCGTCAGGCTATATTTCGGCAACCGGCAAAAGCCAGGATAGGGCTTCAAAATAACATGGGGACGACTTTGGGTTACGATGTATGTATGTAAGTTGTACCCCACTAGGATATCACACAAAAGATGGAGCGCCCGATGACACAAAGAGCCACCGTACGGACGAGGATCACCCATGGAGAGGCCCCGAAAACTCCGTTCAGCCGTGTGGCTATATTTAGGGCCCCCGGCAAAAGCGAGGGTGGGATTTCAGCACAGCTAAAAATTGCATCCCACAAGGGGATGAATTTGTATTGGTGAACATAAATCTAATCTAGTAGTAGTAGATTTTTAGACCAATAGGACATCACACAAGCGATAAACACCCTATGACACAAAGTGCTACCATGTGGATGAGGATCACCCGTGGAGAGGTCCCAGAAACCACACTCAGCCATTAGACCATATTTATGGCCGGGCTATATTGCGGCCCCTGGCAAGAAACGGGGTTGGGCTTCAAAATAACGAAATATTTGCATCTCAAAAGGAACTGACTGACTGACTTTCCACCCCACCAGGACATCACACAAGCAATAAACACCCGATGACACAAAGTGCCACCATGTGGATGAGGATCGCCGTGGAGAGGTCCCAGAGACCCCGTTAAGACAATTGGCCATTTTATGGCCTGCCTATTTTGCAGCCCCTGGCAAAAGCCAGGGTGGGGCTTCAAAAAACAAAAAATTGTATCCTCAAAAGGACGAAACTGGATAATTTTATGATCTCGAAATAAAATATATAGGTTGCATCTACAAATGTAAAGTGATAAATTCAATTTGACATCTATACTATAGATCACAAACCCTATCTGTATTTGCAGTGTTTATTATAAATGAAGTGTTAACTCCTATAAACCGTTACCAATACACATGCTAACTTTGCATTTGCTATTATGACTACAATCTTTAATTTAACAGGCACATTGACGACCAATGTTATTGTACAATTCTGTATTTATTGTGACAATCAGTAAAAGAAACGTTCCCTGGGTTTGTGTCCCTTTGATTTTTTTTAAATTTAGCTACTGTGGAGAAAAAAAAAATATTTATCGCTGTTATCTTTCGTAAAACCATACATCTATATGCATCTTAGACAATAAATTTGTATGACTTTCAAACTGTTAAATACATCAAACATATTAATGGGACTTGAATCGTTAACGCAATAGGGTTTTAGTATGAGTGCTCCCCGTGCGGAATCCAATGCTTCATTGTGGAGAACAAATAATAGACCCCGTCCGCGAACAAGCATACCGTAGGAAGCGGCTAATTATGAGTGTTTCCTTCAAAGTCTGAGTGCATCTGCCATAGAGACTAGGAACCAACAGTCTGCATACACATAACCCGGATCTGTGAAACAGACATGCACTCACAACTCAAGCTCTGAATCAAGTTCAAAGTCCAGGAGTGGACGAGTAGCCAAAACTTTGCGCCGGAGTTTAGAGCCCTGGCATGCTACGAAGAAGAGCATAGGTGCCATTACATGGTCGAAATCTTCACTTTTTTCGTCTTCGGCAATTCATGTCAGCTAGATGATGTAGTCCATTAGTTACAACTGATTCACAGGTTTGACTTTACTTTGAGCCTCTTTTCTTTCACTCCACTGAACTTTCTTCTAATCATTGTTTATGTTGAGTTAGCTCATGTCGAAATAAAAAGACAGAAAGTCCTTCACGCCGTGCATGTCAAACTGAGGATCTTCCGAGGGCCATATAGATTATATTTGTGTTGTCAAGAGGGACACACACGACATCTTCTTTCGTTCGCTTCACAGGCTGACAGACTGGCTGGCTCTGCACTACTTGGTGGAATACTGATACATGATAGGACAGACGTGGTTAGTGCCTTGTGGGAGAGCGTTTACAGTTCGGGGGAGCAGATGGATCACCATAGTCTGGTGAGATTGATGCAAAAAGAGGGGAGGGGGGGCGGGGGAGGTTCTGACAGATCCCCGAGGCTCAGAGTAAAGGCAAAATGGACGTTTAGTCAGAATGCTACTTGCACCAGTAGTATCGGAACTCTTCGCTGGCTGCTGAAGATGGGGACGGAGCGCTTATGGGAATGTCCTGAGTGCTGTGATGTTGGTTCTTGAATCAAATCAAATTGTTTGCTTGAAAAAAATGATCTAAATGTGCAATGTTGTCTCTAGTAAAAACTTCACTGTCTTTTGTAATTCACCCAGCCAGCAGTACAGTTAGACTTGCACCGATATTTCTCTTGGCCAAAAGTTTTGCCTTGATATGTTGTATTTGGTGTTACATTACTATTTTGCATTTGAATTGTTAGTTAAACGACTTGATCAGGTGCCTCAGGTGCCAGTCCACATGTACACATGGCTGAGTCGACGATTTTAAATTGTGTGTACATGTGGCTGCGAAGTCGTTTGTGTCCTGTTCCTCGGCGTAAAATAAAGACTTGCTCTGGTCTGTCCATAAAATGGTAATCGTCTTGTGCCAGTTTTGGTGGCTTTCTAATTGATTTGATTATTCTCTCGTATGCCAGGTTGTTCTTCATTTGCACCTTCTTTGGCTAGTTTATCACCTCTTTCATTTCCAGAAACTCACAGTTTCCACGACATCTAATTAGAGTATCCTTATGCTTATGTATCCTTCGTGTGGACCGCGGGTGTGCTTGTAACGGACCGCATGTGGCCCACTGGCCGCGTGTTTGACATGTCTGGTATATATAATAGTAAAATCAGCATTTAAAGAAAGATGTCGAAAAACACACTTCAAAGTTTGTTACATGTCCTTTACAAGACGTTTCGAAACCAACCGTTGTAGTTATTTTAAACTTGTGTGGGTTTTCTAGGTAAATTTACGGTAAGTAGTTTGTCATTGCTCTAAACTGTCGACTCTTGATAAAACTATTGAAACCAACGCAAGGCAGTCTGCTGCCAAATCGCCTGCAGACGGAATTGAAATCGCCAAGTTCGCATCAACTAAGAATCGAAAATTCTAGTTACCGTGTCTGGGAAAAAACCTGTCACCTGACGACATCACCTTGCTGCAGGAACAAGTGTTCTAGGTCATGTGCACAGGCAAATGCATCCCGGTGTGCTTAGTTGGTGATGCGTCTAAGTTCACTTGTACTTTCTAATCTATGCATGGGCTATGGGTGTTGTTTAGTCTATTGACACATTTGATAGAGTGGAGGTGGTGGCTGGGGCAGGGGCCTAACATTTTACAGGGGGTGGGGAGCATCACTACAAACCACATTCTGTATTAGAAACGTTAGTTTGTTAATCCACAGATTGTCCTCTTTGCATATCGGACAAGTCCATACGCGCTTGCATGATATCTTCAGTATATATCTCAGCATGTGGCGACTGATAACACGTTCTTTGTTGGTTTACTATTATTCTTTGGCTACCTATATAGTGTTTATGTTTGGCGACACCTGTTTTGACCTGAAGTTCTTGTAGTTTCTGAGTGTTGCCAATTCAACGTCGTCTCCTGAATCTTCTTCTTATCTGGCCTCCTTGAGAGCCTTGAGAATGTCGGCGCGGTCCATTGCTGTCCATGTTCCTACCGTGGCCCTGTCAGTAAGCCATCCGCTCGTCCATTCCCTCTTATCCCGGAGTGTCCTGGCATAAAAATGAAGTAATTCCTTTTTGACAAGATATTCTCAGCGACTCCAACCATTTTCTTCGAATTCATCATGTCTCTGTCTTAAGCGTGCTCATGAAATCACGCAGGAAGCAGGCATAAGACAAATTCTGTCTCCAGCCATTTCATTGTTTTGTTCACCTCCATAGTCAGACTACTAGTAGCTGAGTGTTAGAAATGATTGGCGGTACGCATCATGACAAACACGGCATGGCATAGGAAGTAAAAAAGTGGCACAGTGATTAATTAAACACTCCTCATACACGCCTGTTGAAGGTCCACTTGATAATGCTAACATGTGAAGTGTTGTCTCCTTTACACCGGATTCTTTGATGAGGGAGGGGCTAAGCTTAAATCATGTCAGCAATACGCGGTAGGAGTAGGACGAGGTGTAGCTTGTAAGGTCACTGAACTTTTTTAAATCCTGTCACTATGACTCACAGAAGAAGAAGAAGAAAAAGGAGGAGGAGGAGGAGAAGAAGAAGAAGAAATATGTCTGAATTATAAAACTGCGTTTACAACCACTACTCCACTGGCGCCCACTTATTGTAATATTTAGTCTTAAAAAGTCTACAAAAGCCATTCACAAATTTTCTAACCACCAACCAACCAACCAACTAACAATCTCTTAGTCAGCCAATCAACCAATCAGTCAACAAACCAATAGACCAGTAAGCTATATCGTGACTTTTATATGTATCCTTACTGTTACATATCATAACCGTAACATATTTTAAGTGTTACATGTCCTAAATATTACACTGCATTGCGCTGCACCGTGCCCCATCCAGATTGCAGCCCGGAAGATTAACACCTCAGAGATGAGAATCCTATGTGTACAAATCCCGCTAAGTCTCTTTCAACCGTAAAGTTATATTGATCTCCACACTGGTTACATAGTAACCTGATGTCCGGATCAGGCATGGATTAACTTTCACGTATTTACGTAACGCCTTCTGTAGTGTATAGTATTGACACCCCAAGGCCAAATCAATCAAGGGAAACACGCACACAGGCGAAAGAATAGATACAAAACAACGGAGAAAACTCGGGGTAGAGAGTATAGGCAACTTGACGTGAGTTAGGGAGGGCCATGCTTATTGGAGGATAAAAGGCAACAGTGGGAGAGGGGTAGGAGGAGCAGCAGCAACAGCGGAAGCATGATTTGTTCACGTAACATTTCCTATGATAAGATATAAACTCATATCTCTAAGGCAAATAAAAATATTCAAAGGGGCCATTCAAAAGGGTACGCTGGATCAGCATTGACAAGTGAATGAAGATCATCAGTAAACAAAATACAGCATGTCGTACCCTAATACAACTGTGCTATATGACTATACGGTTGAAGGGAGTTTCCGAGAGCTGTACCTGTCTGATTCGTGTCCCTAATAGGTTAATGCGATGTTAATACTTATCACAGACATCAGAAGAAGACAGTCATCATTTTTTGGCCATGTTCTGAGAAGAGGAGAAAATAGAACATGTTGTGACCACTGGAAAGATCTGTGGAAGGAGGGATAGAGGAATACAACGAGAGAAGATTCTTGACAGTCTTGTTGCATGGCATGGAGGTGTGTCGGCACACAAACTGATACATGCTGCAGGAGATCGTGGGTTATGGAGAGGCATGATCGCCCACGCCAGTCGGGAAGGCACCTGATGATGATAAATATGTTAATCCTAGACTGTAACCATAGAGGGGCAAAACGTTTTTGCACACTTTTTCTCTCTCAAGTATTTAAAAGGAAAAAAAATTATAAAGCCACATTCTTGTTTAAAGAGGAATTGCATTTCCGTAATGTGAAGAAGAGTGATTGGCTGGCACAAAGTGTTGACTATTGATCATCGCAATCTTTTGCTACCATGAAGATTCCAGGATGACAGTTTGAAATCGTTGTTTGATACATCCATCTAAACACTAAGTATTTCAGCAAATATACCTTGTTGAAAAGAAAAACAAATTCCACAAAATGGTTTTAACAAAATTGTTTGTTGAAGAGTTCAACATAAACAGTCCTGTCAACTTAATAAAGTATATATACATTGGTACCTGGGTATACTTTATATATCGTATACATTTAACTATTAATAGTCCTGTTTAGATGCGAAAACTGTTGCTTGGTATACGAACTTTGGAATACGTAGCGCGTGCTGAACTAGTATGAGTCAATGTGAGTTACAATCTCCAGTAACATTGTCTACCTCTCTCATTAATCAAGAAACTTTTTACAATGAACAAATGTCAATAACTGTGCAAAGAAGTTTCACCACAACAAAGCCCAAAACAAGACGTAATAGAATTGTCTGGAATGACCCCAGACAATGTCACCTTTATGAACATGCTAAGGAAGGAAGAAAAACATTTTTTTGGACATGATTTCATTAAGCCTCAAATCTGATGCGCCTCAACCAGGTCCAAGTAGCGAAAAGAGACAAAACCAGAATGTCAGATTCCAGAAATTTTTTTGAAATGGGGCTATCGTTCCAAACAATAACATCTCCTCCGCCTCCCACTCAGTACCACTTTAGTGAGGATTGGACTTTTAAGGAAGGTAAAATGAGGTTAACTGTTCATTTATATCATCTATTTGCTTTTGTATTGATGTATTTAATAATTAGGCAGTACCTAAATCATTGTATACAACCCCCATCAAAGTATAATATGCTAATAACAATATATTTTGTTTTTCATGGGAACTAATTAATCAATCTCCCTTTCTTTCTTATAGGAAAATGTGTTTGATATGCGTGCAAGGATTAAGTACGCATACTGAGGTATCACTGTTCTAGATGTTTTTGGGTAGTTAAAAGCATCAGAAAGCCAGGAAACCGTTGTTACTACTCTCGAAAATATTGAAATGTCCTGTGACGTCATCCTGGGGGGGGGGGGGGGGGGGGAGAGATATTGGGAAAGCACCGATGCTTTATTTATCTTGATTTAAATGGACAACAAGGAAGTGTATTTGATTTACTGTGTCCAAAATTTAGAGTAGTGCGCAGTCTGAATGTGTGTTGATATGTAATCAATCGGAAAATGGCAGATAGTTACAACCCATTAACCCATTTGCGGTGATTGTCAAACACTAGTGGAGTGTGTAAAGCTTGGTCTAGCGGTTAAAACACTTGGTTAATGGGCCGATTGTGCAATATAATGTAATCTGTGGTGTGATTATGTGTAAAAAGTAAGTAAAGTAAAAGCCCTTTTCCACGCCTTAAGGCATATAGGGCTAGACCTATATTTTTTAAAGCAATCGGCACAAGATGGGTGATGTAGTCAGTATCACGCCGGCCGCCTTCACTTTCCCGGGACTGACCCCGGTACCCACTCAAGGCTGGGTCGACCTGGGAGCCAAGGTCATTTTTGAAAAAAGTCCGGCTCCGCAAGGGAGCGAACCCACGACGTTCCGATCCGCGGCGAGCGTCTAGCCGCTCGGCCACGGCGACTCTCCTGTGATTATGTGTGCAGGTGTGTAAATGCGTACGTGTATGCGTGTAGGTAGTATGTGTGTGTAAGAGAGAGAGGGAGAGATAGATACAGAGAGAGAGAGAGAGAGAGAGAGAGAGAGAGAGAGAGAGAGAGAGAGAGAAAGAGTTTGTGTATGTAAGAGTGTCTGTATGTGTTGCACCGTTTTTGTCACCCCTCCTCCCCCCCCCCCCCCTCAGTAATGACACTCATGGCGTCCAGCACTCTTTGTGTCTACGTCATTGAGCCTTGATAGTGACCACCTAACAGTGAAAACAGGCAGCTAGAACAGACACTTTGACCTGACATCTGGTGCACATCGTTGCATTTAAAATGTTTGTAAACAATCACTGCAGGATATAAACCAACAGAGCCCGGAGCTAAATGGCAGCTGAATAATTGCTTTCTTTATATGATAAACAACTTGTATTTGGGGTAAGGGATCGTTTGGAGGTAAGGGAGATCGTCTCATATATGGCAGACGATGCCTTTAAATGCATATTACGATCTGGGACTTTTTTTTTCTGTGATTGAGATTTTCTAATTAAAAAAAAAAAAAGATAGAGAGAAGAATTTCGTTAGGGATCCGCTGGGATGTAGTGACTAGATGCTCGCCTGCAAATACAAAAGTCTTGTGTTCAAATCCGAACGGAAACAGACCCCCCCCCCCCCCACAGATAATATTATCTCCCAGGTCGACCTATCCTATTACAAGTACTAGGTGAAGTCCTGGAAGGTAAAGGTGGTACATGTGATGTCAACCACATCACCCACCGAAAGCCTATTCGTCTGAAAATATATGTCTAGCACTATATACTCAATACTCTCAAAGGCGTTGATAAAGTCCTTTATAATTGGGGAGGGGGGGGGGAACCTTTGTTTATTAACTTACTAGCTGTACCCGGCCACGCGGTGCAGTGGCTTAGTTTGGCTAAATAGAAAAGAAGGAAAATAGAAAGAGCTCGTGACTATTATGTTTAATTATTGTCTGCGCAGATGCAGTGATATTCTGGTTAGCGGACTCTAGAACACGTAAAATATAATTGTGTCTTTATATTAGTGGTCGTTTAAATTGTATTATTAGGACCCCCTCCCCCCCCCCAACTTTCTCCCGCGCCAAATGGTTATTTCTCTGACACATGCTAAATCTGTTAGCATTTATAAAGAGCTAAAAAAATAAAGCTTACTACTGTACATGTGAATAAGTAACAAATTCTCGAAGAAAAAAAAATGTAAAATAAAAGGGGGTGGGGGGGGGGGGGGGGTGGGTGGGAAAAAAATAACTAAGTAAAAAAAAAATTTTTTTTTAATAAAAAGCAAGAAATGAAAATTTGAAAATCATGTGTTAAGCTGTCTCAGTTAACGGCCCCCACTCCCACCCCCTTCCAATCCACCGACTACTTCTATCTCTCCCACTTTTAAGGATTTGAAATTCATGACGTGACGAATTTTTTTTTAATAATTGACCATTACCTTTTGTGTCCACCCAGATTAAAATGGGTAGCATGAATGGTAATGAAACGTAAATGCGGCCAATGTAATACTTACCAGATCATCCGTCAAGTACCAGTACAACTACTACCACCTCCACCACCACCACAACAACTAAAATAATGTCACAGCTGTCTGGTATACCACCTTTCTAGGTCGGTGTAGACAGGGGGTCGTGAGCCAGATTATTTAGCGCCACTTGGCGGTTACTATGACAGTAAGCTCCCTCAGTTATCAATGTCTGACATGACCCTTCCATCTCCTCAGCCCCCCCCCCCCCCCGGCTACCCAATACAAATACACTGACTCCTATTCTCCCTCTCACCGATGGGTGTAAGCTAGGGGAGTCTTTGAGCCTGAGTATTTAGGGCCGCATGGCTAGTGCTATCACTACTCCTGTGCAGGTAAATTTTTTATATTGCCCCCGACGAAAACAAAATCACCAGCCGTACTGAGGTTTTGAGCCCGCACGGAAGCCCAGCATGGTAACCGTTCAGGTATCCCCTCCTCCGTGAAAATCAACGAAAAAGAAACAAATATGTTAAAATTTGAATTTGAGAGGTGCGTCCCGAAGCATGTACGAACGTGGCTATAATAAAATGTCACTATAGATGTTTTGCTGGAAGAAAAACGAATATTAGCATTTGATTAAATGCAACTCCGCTGACGAGGAAATGCATAGAAACTGCGCGTAAAAGGTCTGTAAAGCCGGTAAACGATATGAATCCAGCCTGTGGTTTTTTTTTTAGATTTCTTTAGACAATTTTCATTGCTACCTATTTAAAACTATGGTAGATAGCATCCCGACATCAAAACAAACATATCTTGTTCCATATTTTCACAGTCTATATGTAATAAACAAACATTTGTTTTCAAATATATAGATATATAGATAGTAATAATAATAAAACACGCTAGACAATATTATACAGTGTGTGGTAGAGGCGGCAAGAGAAAGCGAACAGATAAAGTTCATACATTTTTTTAGTGCGAGATATTAAGGAGTTGTTCACACTTGTTGAAGATTAACCAAATTAAACTATGTAACTGAGAGAAATGCACCCACCTTCTGTGAAATTTATTGTATTTCTAGATTGTAACACAACTCAAAACCGCAGGCAATGGTATTCTCATAAATATAGATCAAAGAAATAACTTCAAGTAATAATGAAACGTCACATCAACTGTTGCGGTAAATAAATACGCATCGCTCTCCCCAAATATGTGCAGGTCAGGCTTTCATTTTGCCCCTGAGGAAAGAAAAATCACTATCAGGACCAAAGGTTCGAACCTGGGTCTCCGGCACTTTAGCCCAGCGTCCTAGCCATCCGACCTATCGCTCCTCCGTGATAGGCAATGAAAAAAGGAACAAATTTATTAAAATTTGAATTTGAGAGGCGCATCCCGATTACTGCGCATGCGCATGTGCAAACGTGGCCTAAAAGAAATGTCACTGCAGAAAAAGAACAATTTAAGTTTCGAAAAATCAAAAATAAACTAATTTCGCCACCGATTTCAAACTATGACAGGTAGCATTCCCAAATCAAAACAAACATATTCTGAAAATTTCAGCAAAATCCGTTCATTAGTTTCCGAGTCTATAGGTAACAAACAGACAAACATTGCTTTATTTTGACGATTGCAATCACTGGTAATATCGGTTGTAACCTTTTTATATAAAACGCTGCGTTTTACAGCACAAGATAACCAGAATGGGCACAAAGAAACATCTCATACAAACATTATAGGTAATAAACAAACAGACAATATCTGTATACTGAATGACTGTAACACATGTGACAGAAAGGTGTGAGAAGGACATAATTACAAACACGATTCAGCATAGTAAACAACATTTCTTTCCCTGAGACTGCAAGTCATATATTTTCCTCATTCATTGGTACATATAGTTTAGTTTATCTTAAATGCTGCCGATTCAACGGAACTAACTCCTGTTAACAGCAGGGCGCAACTCTTCCTCACGTTATATTGGTTTATCGCCCAAGCGCAAGTCACTCTGTCGTTATCATATTTCATCCAAGCAACTTATCGGCTATCCTCCGAAAAACGGGCATATATTATGGCGGCCAAAAACACACCCTAACAGGGCCTCAGTCACATGTAAATTGCGCACTTTCGGAGACTTAAATTGCGGACTTTTGGCGACCAGCACCACCGCCTAGAGTATCTCCCATGCCGCTAAGCGCGAGCAGCAGCTACAATATGTCATGCAGCTTCCTTAATTTTATTTGCTCGTGAGTCCCATAATCTAGTTTAGCCCCGCTCCACGCCGCGATCCTGTAGCGATAGGCCAGTGGTGAAGCGAAAGGCTGGCCGTCGTAGTTGCAAACCTGCACCCAGGCGGCTAAAGTCAATATCACCCTGAGCCGGGAATGCAGAGACTGGCCACCAGGTGCCACAGAGGTGGAAATTCAGCAATTAATTCAAGATAATGCTCGCTCAGAGGATTTGATAATTTACACAGACGGTTCAGTGTCAAGAGGCAAAAGAAGTGCTTGGGGCTTTTTAGCAAAATTTAATGGTCTACGTTTGATGCGGGAGAGCCTAGCATATGATACCACATCCAGCTTAAGAATGGAGGTGGAGGCGGTCACTGCAGCTTTCCGCTGGCTAGAGAACACGACACACACACACACACACACACACACACACACACACATTGTAATTGTAACTGATTCAGAAAGCATGCTGAGGAAGATCAGAACAGGTATGCTTCGTGCAGAGTGGCATGCTTCGCTGCGGAGGACACGAATGAGGAGTATTGTCTGGATTTTTTCACCGTGTCACGCCGGTGTGTTGGGAAATAAACAGGCGGGTAAACTGGCCGGCTCTGCACAACTTGGTGGAATACTGCTACATGATAGGGCAGACGTGGTTAGTGCCTTGTGGGAGAGCGTGTACAATGCGGAGGAGCAGATGGATCACCACAGTCTGGGGAGAATGATGCAGTTGGGGGTAACGAGAGGTTCTGGCAGAAGCTCAAGGCTCAGAAGAAAGGCAAGACGGACGTTTAATCAGAAAGCTACTGGCACCATTAGTATCGGAACTCTTCGCTGGCTGCTGAAAATGGGGACGGAGCGCTTATGGGAATGCCCTGAGCGCTGTGATGTCGGTTCTTGAATCAGATCAAATCAAATCAACCCAGGCGGCTAAGGTCATATGTTTGTCTTCCACAAACAGAGCAGTAGTGGGATTCGGTAGCCCTTTGAGCGTCTGAGCAGCCTGTTTAGGGAAGCACTGCTCATCTCCATAGCATTGGGAAAAGGCTAGAAGGGTGTCCTAGACATTGCCTGCTCTACCAATACCTAACCAGCTTATGACAGCTGGTGGATACCATGTTCCAGCGGTCAACAAACACGAAAAGAAAAAGAGAAAGATGTTTCCACTCATATTAGGCACTTGCAGTGCGTATGCACTCCTTGACAACAAAAAGACAATCAGCCCTGAGAGGCACACTGCTCTGAGTGGGAGAGAACTGGCCAGATGCAACATTGACATTGCAGCATTGAGTGAAACTAGGCTTGCGGGTAAGGGCCAACTGTATGAAAAGGGTACAAGTTACATATTCTTTTGAAGCCGGAGGGAAAGTTGAAGAAAACTGAGTAGCAAGCAGTGGTTTTGCTATCAAAAAAAAAAAAAAAAAAAAAGCAAATGTAGGCAAGCTTACTGGAGCTCCCACATAAACAAATCTTCTACTATATGAGTAGGCCGCTGAGGTAATAATGGCCTTCTTCACCCCAAGAACCTGCACAGATCTAGACCTCAAAATCGACCAACACCAATTTTTGACCCGAAACAAGACTACCTATGCTCTTATGATTAAAATTGAGTGAGTAAGTAAGCGCAACAATTTCCACGCAGTCCGTTTAATAAGGATATTGAACATCAAGTGACAAGACTCCTAGTGTAGTTTCCGGGACCCCACTGTGAGCGGGGGTGGGGGGGGGGGGAGGGACAAGAATAGACCCACTGCCTCCTCAACAAGCATGCCATAGGAGTCGAATAATTCTTCGACGTCGGTGTACATCTGCAAGGAACCAAGAGATTGCATTCAGATAAGCCAAATCCGTGAAAAGAATGTGTACGCAACACTAAGGTTCTGGAACAAGACTAAAGTCCGGAAATGGACGAACACCCAGAACTGTCCGCTCTAGTTTACAGCCGGTGAACGCGGAGAAAAGAAGTGTGGCAAAACATGGTTCCATACTGTCGTACTGGACAGAGCTGGAATTTCCAGCTTCGATCCATCCTCATATGGTCACAAATTTGATTGGTGGGTCACTTAGTCTGCTTACCAGACCATCGGACCATTGGCTCCCAAAAATAATATTTCATCGTGAGACACAAGAAGGTAACCGCCCTCAGCGTGGTAAGAGGGCAAAATGACGTTTCAAAGCAAAGCTAAATGCATCACTTGAAACCTTCAATATAAACCCTGACACTTAGGTGGCTACCCAAAAAAAAAAAAAACCTTGTAAGGACACGCTACTTCAGTATAAACCCTGACACTTGGGTGGCTACCCGAAAAAAAAAAAAAAAAAAACGTTGTAAGGACCAGCTACCTCAATATAAATCCTGACACTTGGGAGGCTAGTGCAGAAGACCGTATTATATGATGAACATCCATGCGAAGAGGAGCAGCTACTTGCCAGACATCTAGAAAAGGGGCAGCTGAACAGAGAAGACAGGCTAGAAAGACCCCTCTAAGAGACCCTGGATCTACATACACTGTTCAATGCCCTCACTGTCCCTGACCCTCCCGAGCCCGTATTAGGCTTATAAGTCACATCAGGACTCACAGTCAGTCAACTATAGTTTCATTACGGATGAAAGAAAAAGTGGTCCTCATCACTTGTGATAGACAACCAACAGTATGGGGTGTCATTTAAGACACGTAAATAGTACACAGTATGCTATGAGTTCAGCGTTTCGCAAAGTCAAGAGCATATTCCGTTACACGCAGTTTGTTTAGGCCTTGTTCAAGGAGCGGATATGGAAGATGCTCATAACGTTTTTCACGCTAGTTTAGGATTTTGTTGATAAACGGATTGCCTAGTGGAAACCCGGGTCACAGCACACTACGTATAACACTGTTTTAGTGTGTGCTTTATCCTTGTCTACGTGCCTGTTCTTGTCTGAATGTATGTCATGCGCACTTCAGTATATTCTTGAAAC
Organism: Candidula unifasciata; assembly: GCA_905116865.2. Taxonomy (NCBI): domain Eukaryota; kingdom Metazoa; phylum Mollusca; class Gastropoda; order Stylommatophora; family Geomitridae; genus Candidula; species Candidula unifasciata. The sequence continues at coordinate 446,808 of CAJHNH020002868.1, read as the reverse complement.
TGGACCATAGTTCAAGTTATAAAGCTTTATTATTACTATTATTATTTCTTCTCCTTCTTCCTCCTTCTCCTCCTCTTCCTATTTTCATAGACCAAATTACACTGGATAGATGATGTGGCTAACAACATGCCGGCCGCTTTTACTTTCCAGGACACACATTGTGCGCAGTTTAGATTGAGCTGACCAGGGAGCCAGGGTCATTTAAACAAAAAATACAGTTTGAACGACGCGACGCGGATTCGAACGCTAGAGCTGCGAGCCGATAGACAAGAGTTGAGTCACCACGGCTTCCATTTAATGGAATGTTATTATAGTTGTGAAATGTGCTTGACTCGTTTCCGTGTTGCTAAAGAAATGATGAGTGCGCTCAAAATGTGTACTTGATTTTGTTTCCTGGTGATGTGTCACCGGCCTCTACTTCAGTTTAACGTCTCTATTATTGTGGCCAATATGTGTTTGGCTTCTTATAGTCTTTATTGTGAGTGTGTGTGTGTGTTTTTTTTTTTTAAATTCAAAGTATTTTTAATTTCAGACAATGTTAGTGTCACATTTTTGGTTCCCTATGTGCGTTCCTGGGCCCATTTGTATTTATGTGAAAGAAATGGGCGGGCGGGATGGACGAAATGCTGGCAAACAAGCATGTCCTAAGATGCTGTTAGTTAATGGTTTACTGAAATTGGAAGAGCTAGACCCGAAGGCTCAGATATCGCAGCCTAGCTATAACCCACAACATAACGTGTCCGGCGCCCTATTAAAGGCGTGCTTAAAAGAAGATCTTTGTTTATCATTGTGTGGCTTGTCGGTCGACCACTGGGATCCACGGTAGCGTTGTGTACATGAGGGCCTGCCGGCCCTAAGCTTTTGGGTTCCAGTCTTCATCCTTAGTTGCAACGTATTTGTAAATAGTATTTTTCAAATACTGCAGTCACAAGAATTTTAAATCTTTTGCACTACACTAAACCAATTACAAATGGTTTATCAAACACACACTCACACACACACACACACACACTCTCTCTCTCTCTCTCTCTCTCTCTCTCTCTCTCTCTCTCTCACCTCTGTCTCTCACATTCTCAATCTTTCTTTCTCTCTCTACCGCTGCCCTATTTTTATTCAATGCCCGAACTGAATCTAAGGCTACCACCGCCCCATGGATCATCTCAGTGTCTACTTCCTCAGTTTGATTAAAGTAGCTACCGCCCACTGGATTGACCCAGCGCCCTTCCCCCTCCGCCTATTTCCAGGGGGCGGTAGTGCTCACTTTGGTAAACACTGGTCTGGTTGCTGGGCTACCGCGGTTCCTCCGTTTTGTTTGTGTATTTTTTCCCATCTTCAGTATATTCATCTGTATGATTTATACACCGAAATTAAAATCACAGAACTTGGGGCGTTCCTATAAGCGCCCCGTCCCCATCTTCAGCAGCAAACGCAAAGTTTCAATTCCGATGGTACCAGTAACAGTCTGTAGTATGTCCGTCTCGCCCCTTTCCTGAGTTTTGAGTGTGCACTCGCTGCACCATTCTCTTCAGTCCATGATGATCTGTTTGTACCTCTACACGGTTTACTTGCATCTCAAAGCTCTTATCACACCTATCTTGCCATGCATCAATGTACCACCAAGTGGTGCAAAACCAGCGAATCTAACCTACTGTTTATTTTCCAATACACCGGTGACGCCAGTAACAATATCCAAAGGACGCAGCCTACCCAGGACCTCTGGGGAGATGCTTGCTGCTCTCCACCTTTCTCAACATGTTCAGTGAGTCAGTTACAATCAGGACACGTGTGTACTGCCAATACTTATTAAGCCAGCCAAAACATGCAGTTACCGCCTCCACCTCTATTCTCAAACTAGATGTTGTCATATAGCATGCCAGGTTTTGCTGCACTAACGATATGCCTTCAGTAACTTTAACGACGTGTCCTCAGTGAGATGGACTTTTGTAATGAGTCATTTTTCCTTCGAAAATCAATGTTATCATTCGTAAATGTGGTTAAATACTAAACATAAATGATGTACTTGAATTTGGTTGAGTGGTATCGAGTACGAAGGATAATATGTGTAAAAAAATAACTCGAGACAATCTTGCAAGTCGGCTGAAAGTGTGCCAGAATCGTATGTGGAACGTTCGGGAACTCGAGAGGAAAACAGTTCATTTAAACTTAGAAGGAATTAGAAGATTCGGTCTTGTTTTCGATGTTGAGAAAGCCGGTTCGTATGGCGATTGAAGAATGAGGAGTGAGTGAATCTTCAAAGAACGTGAGTGTTAGATCGAGCAGCTGACCTGGACAGAAAAATTTGACTTTCCTGTTCCGTACGAATGGCTGAGTTGGCATCTTCTGCGAGACGAGTGTGTCTGCTCAAGTATAGGTTTGTTAGCTCTTGAAATGTCTACGATTGGAAGTGCTGTGTTCGATCATCCTGTGAAGTTAACGTTAAATTAATTTACGCTGTTGTGTGTCATCGATCTGGTCGTCTCTGAACGTCTATACCTCTGGTGCACTGATGGAGAACAACAGTTGTTGGAACCAATAAACATTTCGTATCTGATCAGCGGTGTGGCGTTTATAACTTTTCTTGTTTCTTGCTGAAGATTATGTTGAACTAAAGGAGTGTCGTTGTAATCATCTTAACATTATCCTTATTATTTCCCCAGTGCCTGTGATGACGAAGTGACAGGGACCAGAGTTGCTTTGAAGAAACTGGCTAGACCTTTCCATTCGGAAATATTTGCCAAAAGGGCCTACAGGGAGATACGCATGCTGCGTCATTTTCGCCACGAAAATGTATGTATATCATATGTATGTTTTATGAAAGTAGTGATAACGCTTAGACTGAACGTGTTTTATCATTACAGTAATACTTGTCCAGATACAAGCATTAGAAATGCGATGCTTCATAAAATTGTTTGGCATATCATACAGAGACCCCATTAGAAAAGAAGAGGTTCGCCGTAAAATTATACAGCACATTGGCTACTATGAACCTCTTTTAACTACATCGAAACGGCTAAAAATTCAATGGTATGGACTTGTAATAAGACCTACCAGCCTCTCAGAAACAATACTGCAGGGCTCAGTAGAGGAAAGTGGGAGAAGAAGCAGCCCAAAAAAGACCTGGTTACAAAACCTGACTGACTGGACAGATCTCTAGCATGCAGCCATGAAATCCATCGCAACTGACCGCCAAAGGTGGAGAGAAATGATCAACAGAAACTGGTGACCCAACGACACGTAGTGTTACAGGATTATAATGATGATCAATACTTGTATATCTGAGGTAGAGTACGTTTTACGAAAACTGTGTTTCTTCTTAGACTGAACGTGTTCTTTTAATACATCAACATGTTCTAGGCTGATTTTATGAATGCTGCGATACTTATTAGACTGATCGTGTTTTACCAATGCAGTAATCTATCCAAGAATGGGGAAGTTTTTATAAAAGCAGTAATAACTTTTAGACTTAATGTTTTATCCGTACAGTGTTATATCTTATTTTAGTTATAGTTTATTAAAACTGTCGAGTCTCTTAGATCGAATGTATATTGAGTTGAATTGAGTTGAGTCAAGAATTGACATCACAGCACTAGGGGCATTTCCATGCGTGCTCCGTCCTTATCTTCAGCAGCCAGCGTGGAGTTACAATACTGATAGACCGGTCACAATCTGGTTATTTGTCCGTCTTGCCTTTCCTCTGAGTTTAGTGATCCGACCAAACCCTCTGGTTACACCCAGGTGCCTCATTCTCTCCAGGCCATAATGATCTTGTTTCTCTACTGATTCCGTTGCTTGTTCCCAAAGGGCCTTGACCACATCTGCCGAACGTATGTCATTATTATATTATTAATATTTATTATTAATATATGTCTTCCAAAAATGAGTTCATCAGAACATCTGACCTATAGCAAATTTGCAGAGTAAACGACCATTGTCAAGATAGTGAAATGTGTTTTGCACAAGAATCAATTTGATTTGCTAAAGGATGAACGAGGTTTGCAAAAGGATGTATTTGGCTTTCCATTCCCTTATAAGCAAAGCGCTACAAGAGTAGTCAGCATCTACCTAGTAAGACATTAAATGCGAGACACAATGTCTTTGAGTGTGCCCAATATGCTGTCCGTCAATGTTTACACCAGTAGTCCTTAATGCCCTATTATATAGTTTTAAGAGGTATAACTTTTTTTTTCTTTGCGTTGGACTAATATTCATAACGCAGCTCATTAGGTCATTGAGGTGTCCAACCTTTAGTTTACAGACACACACAAAAATTAATCAATCAGCCTAATAGATGAGACTAAATTGTCAAAACTACGACAAAGTCGCCAAAGTGCTAAATCCTTGTTTAGAGAAAATCTTTAAATCACCATTGATCACTGGCATCCCGATGGCTAATTTTGGGGCATTTTGAGAGATTAGATGACAGAGAGGTTAAAAAAAATAGACTGTGTACACATGGGAGTTGAATGGTCATAGACCACGAGGCAGATAAAGAAGACGATGGAACGATAATATCCAGACATCTGGATATCTGCAAAAAAGTTGGTGTAACCAGCTGGAAAATAAAGGCCAACCAGAGAGATCTTCTTCTTCTTTCGTTCGCCTGAAATAAGTTATCTATATCAGCAGTTTTGTCTCTTGTATAAATTTCACTGTTGTTGTTAGTTCATTCAGTGGTCCATAGAGTTTACGTTCCACTGTTGTTCTTTCTGGCCAAAAGGTTTGCCTTAATGTGTCAAATTCGGTGCAGTCCTGGAGTACATGCTCTGCGGTCTGGGGCACATTTCCACAGGTGCACATGGCTGATACACCTATCTTGAATTTTGTGTACATGTGGTTACGTAATCGGTTGTGCCCTGTTCTGAGGCGGAAGATAATGACTTGTTCTGGTCTGTCCATAATAAAATAGTCGTCTTGTGCTGGGGCTGGTGGTTTCCTGATCGATTTAATGATTCTTTTCTTTTGGTGGTATGTGACTGGTACATCTGGCTGCTCTTTTTTTCGCACCTTCCCCTGCCAGTTGATCAGCTTTCTCATTTCCAGGCACTCCACAATGAGACGGTATCCACTGCATTACGACTCTTCGCTGAACGCTGAGTTGTGTCAGCAGTGTTTGCAATTCTGGTAGTTTCCTAGACTGGAGTGCTTCAAGTACTGATTTAGCATCTGTAAGCATTACCACATACTGTGAGCCAAGGTTGGTATTTAGCAGTTTCTCTGTAGCTATCTTAATAGCCTGGGTTTCTGCATCGTAGTTATGGCAGTACTTCCCGGTTGGTACGCTGGACTTATCCCTAGTACCATCTGGGAATTCGATGTACACTCCAGCACCACCATTTCTAACTGCACTTTCTGCGGACCCATCTGTATAGACTCTGACCCATTGTTCTTGTGGGTATTCTTCATCAATATAACTGAGGGTGGCCATTTTGCGTTGTACACTATCTTGCTCTTTCTTGTCAAATATCCCTTTCACATTTGTCTGGATTTGTACCGTTAGTTTACATTTTTCTCTCCATGGGGTTTGTTCCGGAATACTTTTTAGTGGGCAGCCAATTTCTGGAAGGTCAGGAGTTTGTCTACATATTCTTTTTGCTTGGTGTATAAAGCTGCTTCTTTTTAACCGTCCCAAGGCTAGGTTCTTAAATCTATTTTCCATCGGGTGATCTGGCATACTGAGGAACTTTTCAGCTTGTATTTGCAACTTTGTATCTCTGCGTTCTCTCAGTGCCTGTGTTTTCCCAGCTTTCTCCATTTCTAATATGGGGGTTGATTTCATCCCTCCTGTGATGACTCTGAGCGCTTGATTTTGCACTTTGTCTAACTCCTTTAATGTGGTACTAGATGCTGAACACCATGCAGTTGACCCATATTCCAAGTGTGGAAGTATGCTCTGCTTGTATACTTTATTGAGTATTTTCCCATCTGCTCCCCATGTGGTTCCACTTAGTTTTCTTAGTATTGCTGTCTTCCTCCTGGCTTTGGTTGCTGCCTTGTTGATATGTTTTCTCCATGTCAACCTGTCATCAAATGTGACTCCTAGGTATGTGGGCTCTTTATCATCTCTCAGGGGTATTTCGTTTATCTTGATGGTGCCGGCTTTTTGCTTTGGGGAGAGGGTGAATAGTGTGGTGCTACATTTGTCTGTGTTGATGCTGACACACCATCTATTGGCCCATGCCTCAAGTGCATTTGTAGCCCGCTGTAGTGTTTTTTGTGGCTATCGTTGCATGTTCATTGGTGCACCACAGTACCAGGTCGTCGGCGTACATTGCCATTTTGATTCCATTTGGTATCTCAGCAACCAGATCGTTGATAAATAAAAGGAAAAGTGTGGGCGACAGGACACCACCTTGAGGGACGCCTTGTCGCAGTAGAACTTTTTTACTTTTAAAACCATCTACCTGTACACGGGCTCTTCTGTTATGTAGATATGCTTTAATCCAATTGTACATTTTTCCATTTATTTTATAGTTTCTCAATTTCTTCAAAAGCCCCTCCTTCCAAACCTTATCAAAAGCTTTCCTTAAATCTATCCATGCCGCGAGTACCAGTTTCTTATCTTGAAAAGCATCCTCTATTTCTTGGGAGAGGTATGTTGTCTGGTCTTCCGTAGAATAGAACTTTCTAAAGCCCGCCTGCTGTGGTGTAATGATGTTTTCACTTTCAATGTACCACTGTAGTCTGAGGTTGGTGATGCGCTCCATTGTTTTACAGAGACAACTTGTGAGGCTGATCGGTCTGTAGTTGGAGGCATTAGAACTGTCTTTCCCAGGCTTTATGATGGGTATCATAATTGCCTCTCTCCAGATCTGTTTAACATTCCCTGTTGCCCACAAGCATTAAATATCTGTAAAAGCTTTGCTTTGGCAACTGTTCCAAATTTTCTGATCATTTCGTTTGATATACCACCTGCTCCTGGTGACTTACGCATTTTCAGCTTTGAAATGGCCAACTCCAGTTCATTAAGTGTAATTGGCACCTCTAGCGCCTCTGATGTTATTTCTTTCTGACTTCTAAATAGTGTCTTTTCTTGAATTTTGTGTTTTTGTGTTGTTGTTGTCCTGAACTGATTTCAATGCAGTTATCTAAAGCAAAAGTGTATGTTGACTGCCTTTTTTCCCGTGACCATGTTTCCATCTTTCTGCAGCGTGATCTTTGAGTTCCACCCTGAGTCCTCATCATTAAATTGTTTCACAAGCTACCATAACTTTCTTGTGTCTTTTTCAAAGTTCAGCAACCTTGTTTTCTCCTGCCAGCTTTCCCTTCTAACCTACAGCTTTGCCATAACAAATTTTGCTTTTGCATGCTGGTAGTTATTGTGTTCTTGGTTTGGCCTGGTCTCTGCTATCTTTCTGGATGTTTCTACTTTGTTATGTAAATTTTCTAGCTCATTACTCCAGTGTGGCTTATAATGCTTACGGGCACCTCTTGGTATTGATTCTCCTGCTGCCTTTAATACGCATTTGTTAAATTCTTTAACTACTTTGTTTATATCCTGGTCTACGCTGAGATTTCCAAGCAGTATACTGGTACGGTGCTTGAACATTGTCCAGTCAGCCTTCTTGTAGTTCCACCTTGGCAGCGTACTAGTTTCTCTGACCTTCTCATTTTCTACATTCAGGAAGACCGGTCGATGGTCACTGCCTCCCAGTTGATTTCCAACAACTCGTTTAATGTTCCATTCCAGATCTGGAGAGTGAAATGCTAGGTCTGGGGTAGTAGTGGTGTGCCACGACCTCGAGTAGAATGTGGGTGGATCAGTTGGCCTATTAATAAGAACAAATCTGTTCTCATCCTGCCACTCCTCCAGTTTCTCTCCTCTCTGGTCTATATGGTCATATCCCCAGCTTTGTGAGTGGCTGTTAAAGTCTCCACATAGAATCATCTTTTCTTCCACTGAGATTGTGTCTAAGGCCTGGGGACGATCATTTGGGCAGTAATAATTGATCAGGTAGAAGTCTGCATTTCCAGTTTGTAGTTTCAGAATCTGATATTCTGCTCCATCCATAAATACTTTAGTCTGGTTAGCAGTGATATTGTTCCTCACAAGAGTCAATATTCCACCCTTTTTCCTGCCTTTCCGGTCTGATCGGAAGCACTGATAACCTCTGATTTTGAAGACTGTGTCTTCAGTGAGGTGGGTTTCCTGTAGACAGCATATATGAATCTGTTCCTCATTTAGAATATTTTCTAACTCTAGCTTTTTATTTGTAATCCCCTCTGCAGAGAGATGAAAATGGAGGTGGGCGAAATAAGCAGCAGTGAATCTCAAGGGCTCGGAATGCTAAAGATGAAGAAGAAGAAAGTGGCAAATGAAAATTGTGTTTTTACCTGAAAATTCAAACGGAAAATTGTCTTTTCTTTTATTTGACCCTACACCGGGAACTCCGAGTTTTCGTGGGGAATTCTCTGCGAACTCCAGTAATATAGAGGTGTTGGGGTGTAAAATGAACATCGTCTAACACTAACTCTCCCTTCCCCCCCCCCCCCCCCCCCCCCCCCCCCCCCCATAATTTAGGACTTTTGCTGGAATTCCCACGAAAATTTCGGGGCCTTAGATGGAGTGAAATAAAAGAAAAGAACAACTTTACATATTTGGAGCAGGAGTTCTTATGTGTGCCTCTGTATACTGTAGAGTAATAAACAACAGCTTTTAAAAAAAATGCCCTTAGAAGAAATTACCAACAATGCAGTCTTCGGGTTCCGGTGCCCATTATGGGTAAAACAGTAAAATAGGCCCACTTGTCTTAGTAAAATGCATATCCTGAGTGCGAATAACAGAGGTTTCTTCAAAGTCGAAGTGTATGTGCACGAGAGGCAAGGAACCAATAGTCTGCATGAAAATAAGTCAGATATGTGAAACGGAATGTTGAATGTTGAAATATGAATCGACTTCTTAGCACACAGGACACTCCTATGCGTGCCCCGTCCCGATCTTCAGCAGCAAACGAATAGTTCAAATTCTGCTGAAACCAGTAACTGTCTGATTGTATATCTGTCTCTCCCTTCCCTTGAGTGTTAGGCGTCGGCCAGATCCCCTGGTAACTCCTCGCAGCGCCATTCTCCTCTGACTGTAATGAGCTGTTTGTGCCTGTTCACTAGCTCCCAAAGGGCCCTCACAGTATCTAGCATGTTATACACCAGTTCACTACCAAGTGATTCAGAATCAGCCAGTCTGTCTACCTGCTTGTTTCCCAACACACCAGCATTCCCTGGAGACAATATTTAAAGGACGCTGATTACCTAGCACCTCTGAAGGGATTGGTAAAATGGATCATCCGCTAGCCGGCGAAGCCTAACCGCTCAGCGCAGAATATAGACAAAAGAAAGACACATGAAAGAAGATATTAACAATACCCCTATCATCTCAGACATCATCTCACGCACTGTAAGTATTTGCTAATCCGTGCTGAGGCTTAAGCTTCTTTTACAAATTCTTTTTTGGGGTTCAGAAAAACAATGTATTTCTGTAGCAGTTTCTTACATTAAAGATTCATATTTCCGATGCCAAATATAATCTGAGCTAAGAGTTTTTTTTAAATATGTGCGTCTTTTGTTTTAAACTGACCGCGAGGATTTTCTTTTTTAATCACGTGTTGTTTTAAACTGGTGAAAGTTTAATCACCATAGAAACACGCATATGCGTAACACACACACACACACACACACACACACACACATATATATATATATATATATGCCCTAACGATAAGCCTAGGCTGTCTTGTATCGCAGTCTCATACGATCACCAAAATTACGGAACAGGTCAATGTTCTTTTTCACGTTATCTTTGTGTCAAAGCCATTCAAGCATTTGGCTGTCTGCCTTCCCAATTGCCAAGCTCTCTCTCTCTCTCTCTCTCTCTCTCTCTCTCTCTCTCTCTCTCTCTCTCTCTCTCTCTCTCTCTCTCTATCATTGTTGTTTGTCGTCACCGAGTTCACACAACAGTATGCGCGGACGCTCACAATGGCCAACATACTGTCAGCTATCCTTACTTCTTTGCTGCAGGGCAGTTATATACTTTAATACGGTTTTAAGTGGCCAGCATACTTTTAGCTATCCATATTTCCATGCCCCTACGGAAGTAAATCATGGACAGCTAGTAGATTAGTAAAAATGTTATTTGTAAGCTGCTGTGATGTAGTTTTATAGACAAATAATGAGAGTACCCTGGACAGATAACAAGAGTAATGAGGATTTCTTAAAAGAAACTGACTCAAGAAGAGAACTGATTTCCCACATCAGAAAGAGTCTTCATTCGTTGGTGATGTGATGAGAAGGAGAACTACATCACACACCGAGTGCCGATTGGTCTATATAATATAGGTCTTCTTCACTACCGGCCCCTTATATATTTTAATTAGGTTGTTAATGGCCAACATACTTTCAGCTAGGCTTTCTTCTTCACTGCCAGGAAGTTGTATGCTTGACAAGATATGTAAACAAAGTTGAGAATAAAAAGTTAAGAGTACAAAGTGAAGAATACAAAGTGGGGAATACTGCCAGGGGTCGTCCCTGTTATGGGACAGTTCAGTGTGATGATGATGAATATTGAATGTCTAGAAGTGTGACCCTCAACTAAACTCAGGGCAGATTTTAAAGAGGCTGATACACGGAGAAATCTGTGTTAGCTGAACGGGACTTGCTGAACGTCTGCGGATTTCACGGAATGTCCATGGGTCAGTGAGCTCTGAGAGTTCAATAAAACGTATGCGCAAAACACAGATCTAGACTCTGGGCAGAAGACTTGTTGGCGTGAACTGTTTTGATCAAAACGTTAGATTATGCTAGTTTATTGACAACTTGTAATGACCTTTAGAAATGTAGCGTGTTAGATATTAGCTGGTGGCGCGGTGATTTCGGTCACAGGCATGAGGCAAAGTTAAGTCTGATGTGAGGTGTATAAGGAGATACTCCGTACCCCACTCGGGCGCCAGTCCTTCACTGTTCTGGTTTTACGGAACCTCATGCAAGACTCCTGCTGCACGTCCCCGTCGTGCGCCACGGATAATGTCTCAAATGTGCATTAACAGAGTTGGCAGGGGATCTCGGAGCTGGCGGCCCCTAGAGGTGTAGTGTCCTTTCTGGCTCTCACCAGCCCGCCCCCAAACGCATGGGTGAAAAGTCTAACAAAACTCAAGGATTGCTTGCTAAATGTACCATCAAATGACAACTCTTGGTTAAAATTCGGGAGCGAATGGAAAACTGTGCTGCTGAGACTCAACCCTGACCGAGAGATTTACCCGCAGCCAAGACGAGTAACATCTCTTGTGGGCGACTTCTCGCAGTAAGATCCTACCTACGTACATCCTCTGTCAATCCTCAGTGTCGTCGTCACCGCGCTGAGGTACACCACGGCAGCAACTTTTCATATGCTGGCTTGGAAATAATGTCCGACAAAGTTATACCCCACTGCACACATGCAAGCTCAGAGTCCGACGATCATAATTCGTATCGATTAAGAAAAAGTCCGAGTGTCCGTATCCACTGGTCCAACTCGCCCGAGTGTTGGGACCAAACAGGTGAAGCCACGCCTGACGCATTTTGCTTCCCAATTTTGTCGTGCTAAGGGCACCGCTGAAACAACGTTAAAGGTGTCTAACGTAAGATGAAAAAGAATGTACCTATTTGTGTGGCCACAAACGTCCTAGACCCGCGGGCTGCTCCCCGCTGATCTCCGGAGAGCGCAGCCTTGTAGCGCGGGAAGCTCAATACACGGTTGTGAGGTTAAGCAGTCATGGGCAGGACGTGACGATTCCTTGGGTGAGCCCAGAACCAGAGCATCATGTGTCGGCTCTGCATTTATGGAAGCCTCCTTGGATGGCGGAGAATGCCCATGATCTGCCCCTGCCTTCCCTTGAGGGCTGAAAATTCTACATAGAGCTGCCTTAAGGACGACATTCCGGGAGCCACACCTGTTAAAGGTCAAAGAGGACACCAAACAAATGAGGCAACATCTCGACCCACACAAAACAATGGCCACA